>CM061534.1:36667114-36717927 GCA_030545055.2 Neoaliturus tenellus
ATTACCCTATACCTCATCATATACAAAATATATTAACTTTATAGTTCTTCTGCTCAACATCACACCCATTAAAATCATTAAATATTTTAATCATAATTTATAAATCGATATGTAAAATAAATTGTGAAGTAGTGGAGGTGGCAATCGTTGGCCCAGTTGATTCACTTTTTTCATTTGTTACTTGAAAATATTGGATTCATTCATAGGCTATGAATAAACTTTTGAGACTCATCTTTAGAAGAATTTTAAAACAGTACAAATGAAATAGGCCTACATGTCTAATAATAAATTTCCTTTATTTTTGTACAAATATTCATCCCAATGGGTTTTTGACAAACTATATATATTATTTACTCAAGTTTGGAGCAACTATAAAATGAGCAAAAATAAACCTAAAACTAGTTCACTCACATATATTAAAACCAAGCCTAATGTGAGCCTAAACCAAGTTCACTCACCTAAGTTAAAACCAAGCCTGATGGGAGCTTAAAACAAGTTCCCACCAAACTTAATATGTGTTTAGTAACGCCCTGCTTTATGAAGCTTGGTTAGCCAAGTTTGGAACAAGTATAAAATGAGCTTAAAATGAGCCTAAAACCAGTTCACTCACCTAAGTTAAAACCAAGCCTAATGGGAGCTTAAAACAAGCTCCCACTAAACTTAATATGAGCATCTTTAATCAATGCAACTCTGGAGCAAGTTAAAAATGAGTTCAGGACAAGCTTAGAGTGGGTTTGGTTATTTGAGTTTGGTGGGAGTTTGGTGTTTAAACTTGGAATGAGCTTGGGAGTGGGAGCTTGTTCCAAGCTCATGAACTGCCAACTTCGATCTTTAAAACAACTCCAAACTAAGCCTATAGACTTGGCTTCCCAAGCTTAAACCAAGCTTGGTAGCTTGGCTTGTTGGACTTGGAACAAGTTTAAAACAAGCTCCCTGTGCTGTTGGGGAATAATTAAAGTCTATGTTTAGTGGGTATGATTTTACCTTTATATCTAGTGTTGTACGGATGTGTTACATTGGGCTGTTTTGATGTATTTAAGAAATAATTATTTTTTTATATCATAATAACATCAAAAATGTACTGACCATAAACTGTTAAAATATTTAAAGACTTGAAAAATTGTCTTGCCGATTCTTCAAAGTGAAGTTTATTAATAATTTTGATTGCCTTTTTTTGTTGTTTTAAAATTTTGACAAGATTTTTTTGCTTTGTTGAACCATAGAGGCAAACCCCAAAAGCAATATGGGAATGGATGTATGAGTGATAAATTATTTTGAGAGTGGACTCGTTACATAAAAAAGACATCCTTTTCAGAGCATACATACCCGAGTTAATCTTCAATAACATATTGTTGACATGCTCATTCCAATTTTATGATTAAAGCCTCTATCCTGTGATGTTGCCCCTCCCACTGTTCTCTAATTCTTCTGCACATATATCTTGCAGTGGAAAGACATGGCCATTATTTTCCAGCACTATCTTGCTGAGGCAGTTACTTTTACATTTGCTCAGACTCTTTATTTTAAAATGACAGTATTTGTTACAGAACCTAAACTTCTAAATTGGCCCTGAAGATTATACGTCTTAACACATCATTGGCATGTGTTTAATTTTATTTTTGAACAATAACTTCATATATTAGGATTGTGTAACCTTAGACCGTTCATCCCCATCCTTGCAGAATAAGCCTACCCCGAGTGTACTTTTTGATTATCAATTCATGGGTTTAATATACACGTTGCACTGATTGTTTGCACATTGATCTGACTATGTACAGGTAAATAATATTTAACAGTGTAGAACTGAATAAGCGAAATCCCGAGAAAAGTTAGTAACCTTCTAAAGGTTTGATACTAGGCCCAGTTGCCATTCATTTATCATTGGGCCATTTATTAATGGTGTAATCTTACAACAGGTCGACGTTGGATAGTTGTAACAAGACCACGGTTTGGACCCATCCCCTTCAAAGCATTATAACATGCCTCAGGCATACAAAGACACACAAGAATTATTATATTGTAATTAGTTTTGATAACAAATTTAAGAAACCTTCACTAACTAAGAACAGGTTTTGCTTAATACCTTCAGAGCTCCACTCACACTACTTCATTGTTTCAATGCCATTCTTAAGGAAGTAGGTTTCTTTGCTATTTAAAATGATTTTATTACCTGTTAAATAAATTCAATCACATGCGGCTGACGCGCCTTGGGATTAGGTCCGCCCCATCGAATGAAATGAAATGAATGAATGAAATTCAATCACATGCGAAGCCGTGGGGGGTAACAGCTAGTGTATCTATATTTATGAATCATTAATTTTTTCAATATTATATCATCGAAAGAAAAACCTACAAGAAATTCATGAAAATTATTATAACTTAAGATCCACTCAAAATTTCTTGTTTCAACAACACAACACAAGTTTATATAAAAATCAATTCATGTATTCTGCAACCGAATTATACAATAAGTTACCAGGAAGAATAAACATGCCTTGACCCACAGTAATGAGCAACTTCATCAATGCCCGAAGTGTGAAAAATCATTCTGGCAGAGATTTAAATTAAGGATTCATGATTTGACCCTTACTAGTGAGCGACCTCTTCCGTGCGCATTATGTGACAAATTCCTCATTAAAAACTGATTTAAATAAACCTGCCTTGACTCACACTGGTGAGCAACACGATCAGTCAGGGCCATATCTAGGGGGGGCATGGGGGGCACGTGCCCCGGGCGGCAGGTTTTAGAGCGGTGGAAGGGGCGGCAAAATTTGATATTCAATTTAAAATCATACAAACAAACAAAATTTAAAAACAATTACAATATTTTTCCGTTTTAAGCTGTTATCACTCAACTCTGTTGGAGTTTTACGAGATATGTACTGTACCAGTAAACATGACAACAATTCTAATAATGTATTTTGTGTGAGCGTGAGCCGAAATCTCTAAGCGCCAGTCTCTCGATCGCCAAACGCCTGACGGACCATGTGATGCGCACGCAATCTTCCCCGCCCCCTCCCTTGTCACCCATGTCAGTGAATATAGATTTATATCAGTTTGGACGGACAGAGTTTTTAGCTTCTAGGGACATCAAAATGAAAAAGTATCATGGTCCTGGGCTTAGGACTTGCCGTGACTACTCCTGTTATACTGCGGTGTTTTCCCTATAGGGAAATTCCCTAAAAGGGTTATAAATGTCAGTCTATCTAATACCTCTCAAGAAGAGCAAGCAGGAATACTTATGGTTAATTTATTTACAGGTTTTATAAGGAAGAACAATAAATGCAAGAAGTTATTCAAGTTATGGACTGATCAGTCAGATTTAGATCTTGACTTGTAAACATAAGCGACTCTATGAGATATGAAGCTGATCAAATGGAATTTCTGGTATGATTTAACATATGATTAAAGATTACCAGGTAAAAGATTTTTCTTGCTTATGAAAACTTATGGCAATTCTTAATGTATCATATTATTAAGGTCATCAAAAGTATCAATGATGAATACCTGTGATAGGCCAGGTTTATTTTAATGACAGAAGGAAAATCGGCCATTTCAATAACCTGAAAGCACTAACTCACCATATTTTATAAGAAACTAAAACCACCACTGAATAACATGTTAGAATAAGCGTTGGATCTCAACAATTGTATAACTAAAGTGTATTACACTTGATATCAAGAACCTGGTAGAGATGGAGAAAGTAATAAAATCTAAAAAAATTAAATGCCATGAGTGGGCTGAGCAACCTTATCGGTGCACATTGTGTGAGAAATCTTTTATTTCAAAATCTGATTTAAATAAACATGCATTGTCCCACACTGGTGAGCGACCCCATCAGTATACATTTGGTGAGAAATCCTTCACGCATAAATCTAACTTAAGGACTCATGTTTTGACCCATACTAGTGAGCGACCTCATCGGTGCCCATTGTGTGAGAAATCCTTCATAACAAAATCTCATTTAAATAGACATGCTTTGACCCACACTGATGAGCGACCTCATCAATGCCCAAAGTGTAAGAAATCATTTACGGATAAATATTATTTAAATCAACATGCCTTGACCCACACTGGTGAGCGACCCCATCAGTGCCCTTTGTGTGAGAAATCCTTCATTTCAAAATCTGATTTAAATAAACATGCCTTGACCCACACTACTGAGCGACCCCATCAGTGCCCTTTGTGTGAGAAATCCTTCACGCAGAAATCTAACTTAAATAAACATGCCTTGACCCACACTGGTGAGCGACCCCATCAGTGCCCTTTATGTGAGAAATCCTTCAAACAGAAATCTCACTTAAGAACTCATGTTCTTACCCATACTAGTGAGCGACCTCATCGGTGCCCATTGTGTGAGAAATCCTTCATTTCAATATCTGATTTAAATAAACATGCCTTGACCCACACTGGTGAGCGACCTCATCAGTGCCCATTGTGTAAGAAATCCTTCATTTCAAAATCTGATTTAAATAAACATGCCTTGACCCACACTTGTGAGCGACCCCATCAGTGCCCTTTTTGTGAGAAATCCTTCACGCATAAATCTAGCTTAAGGACTCATGTTTTGACCCATACTGGTGAGCGACCTCATCGGTGCCCATTGTGTGAGAAATCCTTCATTACGAAATCTCATTTAAATAGTCATGTTTTGACCCACACTGATGAGCGACTTCATCAATGCCCAAAGTGTAAGAAATCATTCACGGATAAATATAATTTAAATCAACATGCCTTGACCCACACTGGTGAGCGACCCCATCAGTGCCCTTTGTGTGAGAAATCCTTCATTTCAAAATCTGATTTAAATAAACATGCCTTGACCCACAATGGAGAGCGACCCCATCAGTGCACATTGTGTGAGAAATCCTTCACGCAGAAATCTAACTTAAGGACTCATGTTTTGACCCATACCAGTGAGCGACCTCATCGGTGCCCATTGTGTGAGAAATCCTTCACGCAGAAATCTAACTTAAAGACTCATGTTTTGACCCATACTAGTGAGCGACCTCATCAGTGCACATTGTGTGAGAAATCCTTCACGCAGAAATCTAACTTAAATTATCATGCCTTGACCCACACTGGAGAGTGACCCCATCAGTGCACATTGTGTGAGAAATCCTTCATTTCAAGATCTTATTTAAATAAACATGCCTTGACCCACACTGGAGAGCGACCCTATCAGTGCACATTGTGTGAGAAATCCTTTATTTCAAGAACTTATTTAAATAAACATGCCTTGACCCACACTGGAGAGCGACCCCATCAGTGCACATTGTGTGAGAAATCCTTCATTTCAAAACATGTTTTAATTATACATGCATTGACCCACTCTGGTGAGCCACACTGGTGAGCGACTGTATCAGTTCCCAATGTGTGGGAAATCCTTTAGTAAAAATATAATTAAAAAACCTGTCTTGACCCACACTGAGTAGTATCTAAGATGTAAAAAATGCTTCACCTAAGAATTGTCAAGATATTCAACTGTGCACGTATCTTTTGTGTGAGAAAAAGTTTTATAAAATCTCATATACACACAATAGTTTTAACAGATGTATGCTGAGCCACTATCATTGTGAAATTGAACAAGCCTTTCCTCGTGAGAAATGAAGTCTTGAAAAATCTAATCAGTGTTTAATATGTGAGAAACTTTATCAATAAATAGGCCTGATAAAATCAGTCATTTTTGATTCAAATAAAGACTGGCCTTAACTATATGAACAAGATGTCAGAACCAATTCCTGTAGTGTCAGTGTTATTCCAAGTGTGATTTGTTTACCTATTCTGGGTAGCAACCTTTTCCAATATGATAGCTTAAGGTCTTTTTCATATTTAAGGCATCCATATAGCTATAACAAATATCATACTACACATTGGATACAAGCGGACCCATTTATGTTCTATTGGAAGAAATTGTTAGTCAAACCATTATTAAATTTTATATCTTAACTGACCAATTATTTTATTGAAGCGTATTAATATTTAACACTAGAAAAATACTTAAATTGAGAAATTTAAGTGTAAAGTCATGTGATATTTGATAATGATGTCTTAAGACAGTAGTGGTCCCTACTCTCATAAAATGGTGTACAGATGCTATTTAAATGTTATATCTTTACTGACCAACTATTGTAGCTAAGTCGAATAATATCTAACACTTGAATAAACCTTAAAATTGAGAATTTGAAGTGTAAAATCACATGATATATGATAATGATGTTTTAAGACAGTAGTGGTCCATAATCTCTTATAATGATATACATGTGCTATTTAAATGTTATATCTTAACTGACCAACTATTGTAGCTAACACTTTGAACCCTGAGCCCGTGTATAGCTCGGGGCATAGCGTATGTCACCGCGAATGAAGCCCGAGTATAGGTCGGGCCTCGAAATAAAATTCCATAGCAACCTGTATTCGGCTTATATGCGCTATTCGTTGTCGCTATTCGTTATCGTTCGCTATACGGAACGCTTCCTTGATCATCTGGCATTGATTATAGTATCCTCAAGTCTCACAAAAAGCCATCTGTTTTGTAGCAGATAAATAAATCCAAATGCTTGCAGCCGATGTTTTGCGTCGCCGGCTGACGACGCAGTGTTGTTGTCTGCAGTAATGGCTGACTTTGTTTACGTTAATTTTCGTGTCAAATAAAGTGTAGTTTTACTGTTATCCCTCCATCGGGCGCATTGATTTTCAAACACCATCGGGCGCTCACGGAAGTTACCTCCGGGTAACTTCCAACAACAACAACAAAAACAACAACAATTACTCATAAAACACATTTTAATAGCAATAAAATTGTTTAAAAACTTTTTTATGAGTTATTACGCCATGAAATACATGATTTGTTAAGGAAATTACATATTTTAAATATTATTACAAACAAAAAAATTACGTAAGTATTGTCAATATAAAAGATTCATTTTATAGATATAAAAAAGCATAATAAAATGGAAAAAGTTCATTAGTAAGTGATATAAAAAACAAAACCTTATGTCTAAGTAAATAATCATTCGTTACTAGGATTACCCATTTTTCCAAAGCTCGTAGTCAATTCCATTTCTTCCTCGTCATCATCATTCACACAGTCCACACATCTTGCTGGAGCCGTATGCTCTCGACAGATAAAATTTCTGCATGTGGAACACCTAGTTTTCGAAAGACGATTCTTTCTCCAATCGCATTGAAAGCATCTCCCAGAAGTTACGTCATCAGCTGGTCTGGGACGTTGAGCTTGATCTTGTTCAATATGCATGATTTCTCGAATCCGCCTTTTCAAGTCTCTGGGCACACTTCTGATTGTTAGTCTTGATTGAGCATATTCTTTGCACAAGCTTTTAGAAAGTTCTTTCAAAAACACACGTCTTTTCATTTGTGGTTCACCAATGTTTTTCTTGAGGACGATGAAGGCATTTAGAGCTCCAATATCAAGTAAAGAGTAGAATAGGCGCATGGACCACCGATTCGCTATTCTTGCTGTAGAATACGACTCTTTATATTTGTCTACCGTATCAACTCCCCCTTTACTAGAGTTGTAAAAAAGGATCATCTCAGGTTTTCCATAAGTACTTGATTCTACATCAGTGTCAACAGCATCGTCAGTGTGCATCGAAGACAACAACAGGACATCTTTGTTCTTTTTTGCTTTGTATGAAATAATTGTCGCTTCTTTCTTGAAGGCAAAACAGGAGCTGCCCACTGGTCTGTGTTTTGTTTGTAAAAACTCACAAGGGATTTCTCTTTTATTTTTTCTAAGAGTGCCTACTAAAGTCAATTGATGATCAACCAACAGAGTATTACACAGAGGAATTGATGTAAAGAAGTTGTCAACTGTTACATTTCTTCTTGTGCCTGAAATTGGCTCAATCATTCTAATAACAACTTCTTTTGCTGAATTGTCTGTTATAAATGGCCCATCCGGCTGCTTGCCAACATAGACTTCGAGGTTTGCAGTATAGACTTTTTTCTAGCACAAACCATAGCATAAACTTTTATGCCGTATTTAGCTGGCTTCGATTTCATAAATTGTCAAAAGCTGCACCTGCCTCTGAATGATTCTAACATTTCGTCAACTGTAACAAACTCACTGACAATGAAGTTTTTTTTACAGTTTTCTACGAAATTTTCAAACAAATCCCTGATAGGTGCCATTTTGTCCAAACTTTTTCTTTCTTCTCTGGTTAGAATATTATCGAACCTCAAGGAGAGAAGTAAAATCTTAAAACGCTTGATTGACATAACACATCTGAAAAATTCAACCCCAAATCCATCTTTAGCCCATAGGTCTTCTAAAATTTCATGGCTGCTTTTCAATACCCCAGCCATGTATAAAAGGCCAATGACAGCTCTTACTTCCTCCGGGGTCGTTGGATTCGCGTCTCTTTCCCTGCTAAATTTGATTTTATTTTCATTTATATAAACATTAGTACATTCAGCAATTTCATTTATCATTTCATCAGTAAAATATAACTTCCACACATCGCTTGCAGTCTTCGCATCACGGGCAGAATGTGAAACACAACCCATTCTCATCCTTATTAAATTCCTTTGAGGCGTTCTTCTTTGAGTTGTAACAGGTTCTAAGTCCCATAACATGTCTCTTTTTTTACTAATGTAAGCAAGTTTACCACTTAATCTGCTAACAATATTTTCGTTTAGTCGAACATTTATAGGTAAGGCTTCTATATCATCAAAATCTAATTAAGGATAAATACCTCTTGGATTTTGGTCATCGAGTGCAGGCACTAATTCTTCTTCATGTTCATTAATTTCTTCAACAGCCACTTCTTCTCCTTTACTTTCATCATCATCGTCATCATCACGTAAGCCAGAATCCTCCTCTGCACTGTCACAAAAAAGTTCTCGGACAAACGCACCGGTAGGTCTTTCAACTAGAGGGTTTTCCCTTTCCTCCCTTTCAACACAATCCAACAATCGCGCAATTCGTTCTTCTTCATCCATTTTATAAAATCGGAAAATACACTCACACGAAAGGGCGCACACGGAATTAGGCTCCGGGAAACTGGTTACATCACAGGGCGCACACGGAAGCTACTTCCAGTAGTGCAGCGAACCAGCGAACCCCTCCCCAAGGACGACTGGGTGGTGGGAAAGGGGTGGGGGTGGCCAAAACCGATTCCGCGAAAGAGGCGCGTGAGGTACGGCAGGCACCAACACTGTCGAACGCAAACTATGGTTTTTATAACAAAAAATGTAATGAACCGGAGGTAACTTCCGTGATGCGCCCGATGGAAGGTTATTATAAGTGTTTAGACTGTGAATTAGCTTTTAGATTTTAGAGTAAATATTAAACTATGTTCTAAATATAAGTGTACGAACCGTCGCAATTTTTATTTTCTTCAATTTTTCTGGTAAATTCTATGTGGAATCCTAAAATTATTTTTTATTGTAATTTTATTAAAAGTTATATCATTAGAAAGGTTATATTTTTCTCTTTATTTTTATATATAATTTATATGGGTAAAAAATATGTATAGCAAGCTATGAATTTTAATTTTAACCCCAAAATTGGCCAGTAACGCACTTAAAACGGCAAAGCAGCGCCCAGGGTTCAAAGTGTTTTTAAGTGTAAAGTCATATTATGTTTGGTAATGAACACTTAAGTCAGTAGTGGTCCATACACTCTTATAATGGTGTACGGATTCTATTTAAATGTTATATCTTAACTGACCAACTATTTTAACTAGGTCTAATAATATCTAACACTTTAATAAACCTTAAAATTGAGAAATTGAAGTGTAAAGTCACATGATGTAAAATGATAATGATGTTTTAAGACAGTAGTGGTCCATAATCTCTTATAATGATATACATGTGCTATTTAAATGTTATATCTCAACTGACCAACTATTGTAGCTAAGCCTATTAATATCTAACTCTTGCAAAATCATTAAAATTGAGAATTTGAAGTGTAAAGTCAGTGGAATGAATGTCTAGTAAAAACTAGTATAGTGATAACGAACATTCTATCAATGTAAGCATTTAAGGAAATTCTGGTCGGTATTGTGGTTGCTGTTATCTTATCTTACTTGGGAATACCGATTGCACATGGCCGCACGATCGGTGTAAGTGCAGGCCGCATCTAACCTACCTAACGCATGTTATGTAACGAGATATAATAACATGCAATTACTTTTTTACTGTATTTTCGCTTATAAGGAAGCTTATATTTGCTTAGGTTAGGTTAGTTTATTTTATGTGTACATTACACTGTTTTTCGATAAGTTTTTTAAGTTAACATTATTTAACCTAACTTAATGCAACCTATCAAACTTGTAATTAACAAATGTAACCTTGGTTATGTTGCCTCACCTTAAAGTACAATATGCCATGCCGTGTTATTCGTTAACTTTTTAATTAGGTGTTTACGTTAGGTTACGTTTGTTCAGTAGGAATTGATCGTAGTCAACCATAAATGAAAATTCAACTTGTGGGCATATTAATAGATTTTGACCTCTCCGCCCTTACATTATGTGCTTGACATGGCTGATTGGGCTGTTGTTTGTGTTATATGGCTGTTTTATGGCTTGTGAATTTCAAGCAGGTTTATTTAATGATTATTAATACTGAACCATCGTATACAAACAGTGGGAATGTGGCTTGGCAGGACATGCAAGTTAAATGTTGCGGTCAGGGGTGGAAGGTTGATAGAAAAGTTCCTGGTTTAGTGACACTTGATGTACCTGGCAAAATGAAACACAATATTGTCTATGTTTAATTTTATAAAACTTTGTCATCGTCAAAATTTGGTACAGTTATTTCCAGAGGCTAGTGAAAGAAGTAAAGCTTGAGGATATTGTAATACACTTACTGTTGGTTAGGTTTTATTTATCTTGTTGTTAATAACGCATCTCAGACCAATTGATGAGACATGTAAATAAAGGAGGACTGTTTGTCAACCTAAACATGAGCAGACAGTTATCTATCACTGAAGACGGAAGCAATCAAAACTGTTTAGGCTAAACCAGTGTTACTAGTTGACAATGTATACAAGAACCTAATAAGTAGGGACATCCTAATGGGGAAGTGAGAACGTCGCTCCTGAAACACAGATAGCACAACCAAGACGGTAAGGATTATTCTGATTGGTTGAATGGAAACAGATGGCTAGAATAATTTTATAGAATTTTGTTATAGTTTTGATGTTTTGTAAATAAATGTGCCTACTCTCATTTCGACGTTTAAAAGGAAGAAAGAGCGCTTCTCATGACGTAAGGGGAAGTAATCCTAGCATCAGCGCTTTATTTACAGTTAGCTTGGAGGGCAAAATTAAAATTGTTAACATGGGATGTCCCTACTTATTTTTTTTTTGTATACATTGTAGTTGATAAAGGAGAATAGAACCAATTAATGAAATGGTAAGTAAAGACCTGAACCTACTGTAATATACTAATATGATTGTAATTTTGTATACTCATGACTAGTTTGTTGGGTGTGGAGTTAGTAAAGTTTATTTTATTTTCAAATTGTGAGGATTTATTTACACTCCCTTCGAAATTAATTAAACACTTAAATAAATATGTTACATAAACATGGGTGGATCCAGGAAATAGTTGGGGGGCCTCACTTAGTTCACAAGTTGAAATCTTTTTTAGAGAATCCCCAAAGCGCATTAAAAAGGCACAAAACATCTCTTTTATTCCAAATGATATAAATAATGTGAATAGTCTAGTTCTCATACTGCTCAATATTCACATTGTGTATAAATAATTTATTTTTCTAAGGTTGCTTAAATTTAACTGCCAATTTTTAATTACTTATCAAAATCTAATGTTTTATTGTCGCAACACACATTAATAACAGTGTATGACAACGTCATGTACAGAAAGAGAGAATATAACATTTAATATACATTAATCAGACTTGAAATGTCCAATAAAGTCTTGCACTGAATATACACCCATTTGTAGGAGCATAAATTTTAAATGTTTTCTAAAGTCTGATAAATTAAGTTTTTTTTTAAATTAACATATGGTAACATATTATACAGCCTTAGGCCTAATTCATAAGAGCTATGAATAGTTTGATAATAAAAATTTTTGTATTATTAGATAGTCCATTTTATCTATTGTCATATAATATATACATTTATGGTGCTAGGTCATATTTTTTACTAATTTCACAATGAGTGTTTTAGTTTAGAGAATTTCACAATGGCTGACCAATAACCCTTTTTATAGCCTCAAAGAGTTTTTTAACTGTTCCCCAGCTGAGTTCCCTTTGTAAATTAATTTAGGCCTAGTAAAGTTATATCACCCTCACTCGTTGTCATAGCCTAATACGTTTTTTTTCCAGATGATGTACCTATATTATGTTATTTAAGTTATTTTATATTTAACGTTATATTCCTGACTAATATTGGAACTGCAATCTGTGATATAGATAATTAGAATTAAGTTTTCTTTTCAATTTGACAAGTGCCTCGCATGGTAATCTCTTGACTGTATCAATGCATCCAAAGATGCCAAATGATAATAAAGATTGATTCTGATTCTTCATATCCGGAACACAAAAAAAAGCTATACGGCTGACCTGGGAAGAAGTTATGCTTCTTTTTTTACAGACCTTGGTTTGTAATATGCAATGAAACATCTGGTAAAAAAAACTGTTACCATCTGCTACTGCTAACTTTGTAGTGAAGAATGCCTATACCCAGACCCTCCTTATACTCCAACCCCATCTTAGTTATCCTTATCTAATGTGACTAACATTCTAAATAAACACTACATATACTGTAATAATTATTGACTTTAATAATTATAGAAGGGTAAAACCCGAGACTATGATTCTTCCGGAAATACTCAAGTAGGCTAGAAACACGAAGTGTGCCGTACCTGTGCATGGAGTAGAATGTCCTCTCCGGTCGTCTCTCGTAGGTCGGTGGGGGAAGAGGGCCTATTGTCAGGCTTATCGGTACATCTTCAGTTCGTAGACGTGGGCCTAGTTCACGTCCTCTCAAGACTTTGTCTTGACATGAATAATTAGATCGAGCTCCAAATAAAAGTACTTCTGAATTGTTACTAAAATATTTACACTTGAATTATAAATAAAATGAAATAAAACTTTCTGACTTTACAACATTCCCTCCCTACTTAAATTTAAAAAAACTAAAAACATAAATGTTGACTCTTCTTGGAAGGGAATTCACTTGTGTGCTCTCTAAAGGTTTAATTTGTCAGGCGCCTTTCTTGTTCTTTGAGAACGCCTGATGTTTTCTGATAAAAGAGCTCGATCGCTTGCTTCTTGACATGTTGATGGTGTATTTGTGTCACGAAGCGGTGATCCTTTATTGGGTGAATCTGGTTTGCTTTTAATAGGTGACTTTCTTGGCGATACATGGGCTGAGGGTTGTGGTAGGGGTTTAGTTTGTTCCGGCTTGAATTTAGGCAAAATTAATTCCTCTTCGTCCTCCTCTTGAGTCAAATTCTTTCTTAGATGGTCTGCATGAACAAACCTAGTTCTACCTTCTACCATAACTAAGTAGGTGACAGTACTGATTACTTTCTTTACCACTCCAGGTAGCCAATTTACGGCTTCTTTCCTTACGGTGCGGACAAATACATTTTCGCCTACTTCAAAAGATCGAAACTTCCCCCGATTAGCATCCGATTTCCTCTTGATAGTAAGTTCTTTCTTTTCCATTTCTTCTGATAAAAATGGCTTCAAGAAACTAAGGGGTGTTCTAGGTTTCCTATCTAGAAAGGCTTCCGCTGGTGTAACGCCAGTCAGTGTGTGTGGTGTGTTTCGGTATGTGAAAAGAAAGCTGTCAATTTTGTGCTGCAGGGTCCGATTTGTGTTTATCTTTGAATCTTCTAACATTTGTTTTAAAAATACTGCTTTGGTGGTTTGGACCATCCTCTCGGCTAAACCGTTGCTAGGTGGGTGGTAAGGTGGCGATAGAATGTGGTGTACCCTATTGGATTTCAAAAACGTTTCAAATTCTTCCGATGTGAACTGGGGTCCACCGTCAGTCACAATTGTGCTTGGTAAGCCGTAGGCTGCAAAACATGATCTGATTTTCTCTATAGTTTTAGTAGAGGTCGTTGAATTCATTTTGAAAATTTCAACCCATTTTGTCCTACTATCGACAATGATTAGGAAATCAGTCCCCTGAAATTGTGCAAAATCAAGATGCAACCGTTGCCACTTTTGTTGCGGCCACGACCAAGGTTGGAGCGGTGCAGGAGGGATGGATTTTGAAGTTTTCTGGCATATTAAGCACCCTTTTACAAATTGTTCAATTTGTTGGTCCATGTTAGGCCACCACACATAACTCCGGGCTAACGCCTTCATCCTAGATTCCCCCGGTTGTTCTGTGTGCAACAAATTTAAAATTTCCTTACGATGGGTCGGTGGAATGATTACCCTAGATCCCCACAATAAACAATTTTTCTCTACAGAGAGTTGTAAGGATTTGTCTGCATAAGGCTTTAAATTTTCATCCGCTACATGCAAGGGCCATCCATTCAAGGTTAAATCTAGCACCTTAGAGAGTACTGTGTCATATTACATGGCAACGAGGCCTTTTTTGTTTTAGTTAAAGTATTTTTTTGTTTTGTGCGTGATAAAAAGTTATTTTATTGCGTAAGTTATAACAGTGGAACGGAACAAAGGAACAAAGTTGTAATTTTCCTGTTCGGAACGTGTTTGTCTGAAACTTTGTTCAAGTTTGTCTCAATTGGAAATTTGAAAGTTTTTAGAGATTCAAAGTGTATTTCGTAGCTTTAAATACGGAAGAAGAGGATTTTAACCTGGAATAGTATGGTTGTGAGTTTATTGGTAAAAAGAATTTGTAAGAAAAATGGCCAAACCCACAGGAATGATTGGTAAGTTGGCTGAATACGATCCTGAGTCGGAGTCTTTCGAGAACTTTTCGGAGAGGTTAGAAAACTTTTTTGTGGTTAATTCTATTGAAACAGACGATGAAAAGAAAAAGGCTTATTTTATTTCTATCATGGGACCGAAAATGTACTCTGTTCTTAAAAACTTGCTTATACCTAAAGTACCTAAAAATGTTAGCTATACAGACATGGTTGCTGTTTTAAAAGAACATTATGTTCCTCAAAAGAACATAACTTATGAGAGATTTTTGTTTAATAAAAGAAACCAAAGGGAAAATGAATCAATATCAGACTATGGGGTACAGTTAAAGCAATTAGCTGCAAGTTGTAAATTTGAAAAGTATCTTGATGAAGCATTAAGAGATAGGTTTTTATGTGGCCTAAAAAGTTCTCATATTCAGAGTAAATTGTTGGCTGAAGATAGCCTAACTTTCAATAAAGCTTTGGAGCTTGCCTTGCTTTTAGAAAATGCAGAGAAAAATGTAAAATCCTTGCACACAGATGCTTTTAAACCTAGTGGGGAGGTAAATTATATTAAAAATAAGAGGTTTGCAAATTCAAGTCAGAATAAATACTCTAGTGCTAAGAGTAGGCCTAGTGTTAAAAACCATAACCCTAAAGCCTGCTACAGATGTGGGAAGGATCATGATTGTAGGAACTGCCCTTACAAAACTTATACATGTAATGTATGTAAAGTAAAGAATTAAAGTGAGTTATAATTGATACCAGATTAAACTTTTTCCGAGCATTCATCTTGTTTTTATTTATTCCTTTTTATATATTGCCTTTTTTGTCTGTCTTGGGGGAACCGTGCCCCCATTCCCCCCCCCCCCCCGGATCCATCACTGCATATAAAGTATTGTGAAATTGAGAAATCACTTGGTTTCCATATGATGTCCTCACAACTTTGTGGGAGATGATATGGTACATCGTCTATGTCCTGCCTAACATAAGCCGCCAGGCCATACATGCTGTCACCTATTTCTTACACAAAGTCAAAGTCAAAATCATCTTTATTCATATAATATACATTGTATACATTGAATAGTGTCGTGATCAGGATCATAACAACTTAACCTAAATTATTTACAACTTCGACAATTCCCTAACAAAATAAATATATATTTACAATTGAAAATTTTCATCAATGGAAGCCAGAGCTTTATCAACCAAATAGCTCTTCAATTTTCTTTTACATTTAGGTAAAAATTCCTCATTCTTAATTTCCTTAGGTAGCCCTTTAAATAATTTATTTCCAGCATACGATGGCTTTTTTGTAAATAATTAAAGTCTATGTTTAGTGGGTATGATTTTACCTTTATATCTAGTGTTGTACGGATGTGTTACATTGGGCTGTTTTGATGTATTTAAGAAATAATTATTTTTATATATCATAATAACATCAAAAATGTACTGACCATAAACTGTTAAAATATTTAAAGACTTGAAAAATTGTCTTGCCGATTCTTCAGGGTGAAGTTTTTTAATGATCTGATTGTTTTTTTGTTGTTTTAAAATTTTGACAAGGTTTTTCTGCTTTGTTGAACCATAGAGACAAACCCCAAAAGCAATATGGGAATGGATGTATGAGTGATAAATCATTTTGAGAGTGGACTCGTTACATAAAAAAGACTATCCTTTTCAGAACCTAAACTTCTAAATGACCTTGAAAATCATATGTCTCATCACATTATTGTCATGTGTTTAATTTTACTTTTTAACAATAACTTCATATTAGGATTGTGTATCTAGACTGGTCATCCCTATCATGCAGATAAACCTACCTCAAATAATTTTTTTAAATAACCAATTCGGGTTCAATATAGACATAGCACAAATGAATTCAAACTAATATACATTTGTTTTCACATTTTTTCACATTGACCCCACTGGGGTCGAGTTCAGACGCATTATCAGTTTTCAAAATTCAGAAAAAATATCAGAGGATAACAGCTTTCGCTCCCAAAATGACATTGTGTAAACCTCTTTTAAAAAAATATGAATTACTATCAATGCCTTGTGTTTATATATTTAAAATGTTGATGCTTGTAAAAAATAATTATCAGTCCTTTAATGCAAACCAATTTATTCACCATTACCCCACATGTTTTACGAACAATTTTCAGTACCCAAGGCATCGTTTTAGTCTTTTTGAAAGATCCCCCTATTATATGGGTTTAGGACTTTATAACAACCGCCTGCCGCACTGGAAGAAATAGATAATGTATCAAAATTCAAAAACCAAATAAAATTGTACCTTTTGGAAAAAAGATATTATTCCGTAAATGAATATTTAGACGAAAATGTGATGCGCTGCAATCTTCCCCACCCCCTCCCTTGTCACCCATGTCAGTGAATATAGATTTATATCAGTTTGGACGGACAGAGTTTTTAGCTTCTACGGACATCAAAATGAAAAAGTATCATGGTCCTGGGCTTCAGACTTGACGTGACTACTCCTGTTATACTGCGGTGTTTTCCCTATAGGGAAATTCCCTAAAAGTTTTATAAAATGTCAGTCTATCTAATATCTCTCAAGAAGAGCAAGCAGGAATACTTATGGTTAATTTATTTACAGGTTTTATAAGGAAGAAAAATAATGGCAAGAAGTTAATCAAGTTATGGACTGATCAGTCTGATTTAGATCTTGACTTGTGAACATAAGCGACTCTATGAGATATGAAGCTGATCAAATGGAATTTCAGGATTTAACATATGATTAAAGATTACCAGGTAAAGATTTTTCTTGCTTATGAAAACTTATGGCGATTCTTAATGTATCATATTATTAAGGTGATTAACAGTATCAATGATGAATGCCTGTAATAGGCCAGGTTTATCCTAATGAGAGAAGGAAAATCGACCATTTCAATAACCTGAAAGATACAGATATTCCACTAACTCACCATATTTTATAAGAAACTAAAACCACCACTGAATAACATGTTAGAATAAGCGTTGGCTCTCAACAATTGTATTACTAAAGTGTATTACACTTGCTATCGAGGACCTGGTAGAGATGGAGAAAGTAATTAAATCTGAAAAATTAAAATGCCATGAGTGGGCTGAGCAACCTCATCGGTGCACATTGTGTGAGAAATCTTTTATTTCAAAATCTAATTTAAATAAACATGCCTTGAACCACACTGGTGAGCGACACCATCAGTACCCGAAGTGTGAGAAATCCTTCAAGCAGAATTCTAACTTGAGGACTCATGTTTTGTCCCATACTAGTGAGCGACCTCATCAATGCCCAACGTGTGGGAAATCCTTTACTTACAAAAGGAATTTAAAGGACCATGTCTTGACCCACACTGGTGAGCGACCTCATCAATGCCCAAAGTGTAAGAAATCATTCTCGCAAAAATCTAATTTAAATAAACATGCCTTCACCCACACTGGAGAGCGACCCCATCAGTGCACATTGTGTGAGAAATCCTTCATTTCAAAATCTGATTTAAATAAACATGCCTTGACCCACACTGGAGAACGACCCCATCAGTGCCCTTTGTGTAAGAAATCATTCACGCATAAATCTAACTTAAATCAACATGCCTTGACCCACACTGGTGAGCGACCCCATCAGTGCCCTTTGTGTAAGAAATCCTTCACGCAGAAATGTAACTTAAGGACTCATGTTTTGACCCATACTAGTGAGCGACCTCATCGGTGCACATTGTGTGAGAAATCCTTCATTTCAAAAACTAAATTAAATGAACATGCCTTGACCCACACTGGTGAGCGACCCTATCAGTGCACATTTTGTGAGAAATCCTTCACGCAGAAAGTTCATTTAAAGGCTCATGTTTTGACCCATACTGGTGAGCGACCTCATCAGTGCCCAAAGTGTAAGAAATCATTCACGCATAAATCTAATTTAAATCAACATGCCTTGACCCACACTGGTGAGCGACCCCATCAGTGCCCTTTGTGTGAGAAATCCTTCATTTCAAAATCTGATTTAAATAAACATGCCTTGACCCACACTGGAGAGCGACCCCATCAGTGCACATTGTGTGAGAAATCCTTCATTTCAAAACATGTTTTAAATAGACATGCCTTGACCCACACTGGTGAGCGACCCCATCAGTGCCCTTTGTGTGAGAAATCCTTCATTTCAAAATCTGATTTAAATAAACATGCCTTGACCCACTCTGGTGAGCGACCTCATCAATGCCCAAAGTGTAAGAAATCATTCACGCAGAAATGTAACTTAAGGACTCATGTTTTGACCCACACTAGTGAGCGACCCCATCAGTGCCCTTTGTGTAAGAAATCCTTCACGCAGAAATGTAACTTAAGGACTCATGTTTTGACCCATACTAGGGAGCGACCTCATCGGTGCACATTGTGTGAGAAATCCTTCATTTCAAAACATGTTTTAAATATACATGCTTTGACCCACTCTGGTGAGTGACCCCATCAGTGCCCTTTGTGTGAGAAATCCTTCACGCATAAATCTAACTTAAGGACTCATGTTTTGACCCATACTAGTGAGCGACCTCATCAATGCCTAAAGTGTAAGAAATCATTCACGCATAAATCTCATTTAAATCAACATGCCTTGACACACACTGGTGAGCGACCCCATCAGTGCCCTTTATGTGAGAAATCCTTCATTTCAAAATCTGATTTAAATAAACATGCCTTGACCCACACTGGAGAGCGACCACATCAGTGCACATTGTGTGAGAAATCCTTCATTTCAAAACATGTTTTAAATATACATGCTTTGACCCACTCTGGTGAGCGACCCCATCAGTGCCCTTTGTGTGAGAAATCCTTCACGCAGAAATCTAACTTAAGGACTCATGTTTTGACCCATACTAGTGAGCGACCTCATCAATGCCTAAAGTGTAAGAAATCATTCACGCATAAATCTCATTTAAATCAACATGCTTTGACGCACACTGGTGAGCGACCCCATCAGTGCCTTTTTTGTGAGAAATCCTTTACACAAAAATCTAGTTTAAGGAGACATGCCTTGACCCATACTAGTGAGCGACCTCATCAGTGCCCGAAGTGTGAGAAATCCTTCTTTTCAAAATCCAATTTAAAGAAACATGCTTTAATCCACACTGGTGAGCAACCCCATTCTTGCTCCTAGTGTAAGAAATCCTTCACCCGGAAAATAATTTAAAGGCTCATGTTTTACCCATACTAGTGAGTGACCTCATTGGTGCATATTGTGGGAGAAATCCTTCATTTCAAAATCTTATTTAAATAAACATGCCTTGACCGACACTGGTGAGTGACCCCATTAGTGCCCATTATGTGAGTAATCCTTTAGTAAGAAAAGTAGTTTTAAAAAACATGTCTTGACCCACACTGGTGAGTGACCTCATCAGTGCCCAATCTGTGGGAAATCATTTTTGAAAAACTGTTTTAAAGGAACATGTCTTTAACACCTCACTTTTGAGGTGAGCGACCTCAGAACTGCCTAATCTGTAAAAAATCCTTTTTTCGCAAATCTAATTTAAAAGGTCATATAACGATCCATAGTGGTAAGCGTCTCATTCAGTATCCGAAATATGAACAATTCTTCACCCAGAAATCTACTTTAAAGGCTCATTATGTTTTGACCCACACTGGTGAGCGACCTCATCAATGCCCGTGTGGTAAATCCTTTACTTACCAAAGTCATTTAAAGGACCATGTCTTGACCCACACTGGTGAGCGACTGTATCAGTGGCCAATGTGTGGGAAATCCTTTAGTAAAAATGTAATTTTAAAAACATGTCTTGACCCACACTCTGTTCTTTAGTATCTAAGATGTGGAAAATCCTTCACCTAAGAATTGTCAAGATCTTTAACTGTGCACGTATCTGTTGTGTGAGGAAAAGTTTAAAAAAATCTCATATACACGCAATAGTTTAGAAATTTGAACAATCCTTCCCTCGTGAGTATGTTGAAGAATGAAGTCTTAACTTAAACTTTGAAAAAATTTAACCAGTTTTTAATTTGTGAGAAATTTTATCCATAAATAAGCATGATAAAACAGTCATTCTTGATTCAAATAAAGATTGGCCTTAGTTATGACCAAGATGTCAGAACCACTCCCTGTAGTGGTAGTGTTGTTCCAGGTGTTATTTGTTTACTTGATCTGGGTAGTAACATTTTCCAATGTGATAGCTTATATGTATAGTCTTTTTCATATTTAAGGCATTCATATTGCTATAACAAATATCATACTACATATTAGATACATGCAGGACCCATTTATATTCTATTGGAATAAATTATTAGTGAAACCTTATTTTAATTAAATATTATATCTTAACCGACCAATTATTTTATGTAAGCTTATTAATATTTAACAATGGAAAAATACTTAAATATACAAATTGAAATGTATAGTCATATTAGGTTTGGTAATGAACGCTTAAGGCAGTAGTGGTCCATACACTCTTATAATGGTGTACAGATGCTATTTAAATGTTATATCTTAACTTACCAACTAGTGTAGCTAAGTCTATTAATATCTAACACTTGAATAACCCTTAAAATTGAGAAATTGAAGTGTAAAGTCATATGATATTTGATAATGATGTCTTAAGACAGTAGTGGTCCATACTCTCTTATAATGGTGTAAGGACGAATGCTATTTAAATGTTACATCTTAACTGACCAACTATTCTAGCTAAGCCTATTAATATATAACACTGGAAAATCCTTAAAATTGAGAAATTGTAGTGTAAAGTGAGTGGATTGAATGTCTTGTAAAAACTAGTATAGTGATAACTAACATTCTATCAATGTAAGCATTTAAGGAAATTCTGGTCGGTATTGTGGTTTCTGATATCTTACCTTACTCGGGAATACCGATTGCACATGGCCGCATCTAACCTACCTAACGCATGTTATGTAACGTACGAGATGTAATATCATGCAATTACTTTTTTACTGTATTTTCTATGTAAAGTTCACTTATAAGGAAGCTTATATTTGCTTAGGTTCAGTTTCAGCTTTATTCAGTTTTAAGCTTAAATTTATTTTTTTCACAAATGTGAAACAATAAATTTTCTATGTTTAATTTTTTTAAACTTTGTCATCGTCCAAATTTGGCACAGTTTTTTCTGGAGGCTAGTGAAAGAAGTAAAGCTTTGAGGATATTGTAACACACTTATTGTTGGTTAGGTTATAATTATCTTGTTGTTAATAATGCATCTCAGACCAATTGATGAGTCATGTAAATAAAGGAGGACTGTTTGTCAACCTAAACATGAGCAGACAGTTATCTATCACTTAAGACAGTAGCAATCAAAACTGTTTAGGCTAAACCAGTGTTAGTTGACAATGTATACAAGAACCTAATAAGTAGGGACATCCTTATGGGGAAGTGAGAACACCACCCCTGAAACACAGATAGCACATCCAAGATGGTAAGGATTATTCTGATTGGTTGAATAGAAACAGATGACTAGAATAATTTTATAGAATTTTGTTATAGTTTTGATGTTTTGTAAATAAAGACTCTCATTTTGACATTTAAAAGGAAGAAAGAGCGCTTCTCGTGACGTAAGGGGAAGTAATCCTAGCATCAGCGCTTTATTTTCCTCTAGTTTTTGAGGGCGAAACTAATATTTTTTAACATGGGATGTCCCATCTTTTTTTCTGTATACATTGTAGTTGATAAAGTAGAATAGAACCAATTTAATGAAATGGTAAGTCAAGACCTGAACCTATTGTAATATGATTGTAATTTTGTGTACTCATGACTAGTTTGTTGTGTGTGGAGTTAGTAAAGTTTATTTTATTTTCAAATTGTGAGGATTTATTTACACTCCCTTTGAAATTAATTAAACTCTTAAATATATGTTACATAAACAGGGGCGGATCCCGGAAATAGTTGGGGGCCTCACTCAGTTCACAAGATGAAATCTTTTGTAGAGGATCCCCAAAGCGCATTAAAAGGGCACAAAACATCTCTTTTATTCCAAATGATATAAACAATGTGAATAGCCTAGTTCTTTACTGCTCTATATTCACATTATGTATAGATAATTTATTTTTCTAAGGTTACTTAAATTTAACTGCCAATTTTGAATTACTAGATTTACCTATTCGTTCAATACTTATAAATTTATTAAATTTAACACAATAATAGACTTCTACTTAACTATAATTTTAAAAAATCATAATTCAATGTAATTGTTATTTATTGATAGATATACGTAACTACTTAGGCCTATTGTGATTATGTTAGGATAAAATGGTTAGAAAAATAAGCATCAAGAAATTCGGTGAACAAAATTTTGTTTTGTGGGAAATCGTTTTTATGTTTATTGTTATTTTTAAAATACGAATTTTGACAGGCGTACTTTAGAGTACTTACTGTTTACTATTTTTAAGAGGTTCTGGAGTTTGACAGACATATTCTACATTTCTCTATCTGAGCTATAATAATCATAATAAATCAAAAAAACATACTCTTTGATGGCGATCTTAAATAGTATGATAAGGGAGAACTACATCGTTTGACATTTGGGCTGTACAGTGCACGGAGGGCTGTGAATGTAGCAAGGCTCCGGTAGGGTGACGCCGTGACATCGCTGAGCGCTCACTGCCGTCGAGTCGTCTGCTAGCCGGCCAGTATGTATGATAAGAGAGAACTACATCGTTTGACATTTGGGCTGTACAGTGCACGGAGGGCTGTGAATGTAGCAAGGCTTCGGTAGGGTGACGCCGTGACAGCGCTGAGCGCTCACTGCCGTCGAGTCTTCTGCTAGCCGGCCAGTATGTATGATAAGAGAGAACTACATCGTTTGACATTTGGGCTGTACAGTGCACTTAGGGCTGTGAATGTAGCAAGGCTCCGGTAGGGTGACGCCGTGACAGCGCTGAGCGCTCACTGCCGTCTAGTCGTCTGCTAGCTGGCCAGTATGTATGATAAGAGAGAACTACATCGTTTGACATTTGGGAAGTACAGTGCACGGAGGGCTGTGAATGTAGCAAGGCTCCGGTAGGGTGACGCCGTGACATCGCTGATCCCTCACTGCCGTCGAGTCGTCTGCTAGCTGGCCAGTATGTATGATAAGAGAGAACTACATCGTTTGACATTTGGGAAGTACAGTGTACGGAAGGCTGTGAATGTAGCAAGGCTCCGGTAGGGTGACGCCGTGACAGCGCTGAGCGCTCACTGCCGTTGAGTCATCTGCTAGCTGGCCAGTATGTATGATAAGAAAGAACTACATCGTTTGCCATTTGGGAAGTACAGTGCACGGAGGGCTGTGAATGTAGCAAGGCTCCGGTAGGGTGACGCCGTGACAGCGCTGAGCGCTCACTGCCGTTGAGTCATCTGCTAGCTGGCCAGTATGTATGATAAGAGAGAACTACATCGTTTGCCATTTGGGAAGTACAGTGCACGGAGGGCTGTGAATGTAGCAAGGCTCCGGTAGGGTGACGCCGTGACAGCGCTGAGCGCTCACTGCCGTTGAGTCATCTGCTAGCTGGCCAGTATGTATGATAAGAGAGAACTACATCGTTTGACATTTGGGAAGTACAGTGTACGGAAGGCTGTGAATGTAGCAAGGCTCCGGTAGGGTGACGCCGTGACAGCGCTGAGCGCTCACTGTCGTCGAGTCATCTGCTAGCTGGTTAGTATGTATGATAAGAGAGAACTACATCGTTTGACATTTGGGAAGTACAGTGCACGGAGGGCTGTGAATGTAGCAAGGCTCCGGTAGGGTGACGCCGTGACAGCGCTGAGCGCTCACTGCCGTTGAGTCGTCTGCTAGCTGGCCAGTATGTATGATAAGAGAGAACTACATCGTTTGACATTTGGGAAGTACAGTGCACGGAGGGCTGTGAATGTAGCAAGGCTCCGGTAGGGTGACGCCGTGACATCGCTGAGCGCTCACTGCCGTCGAGTCGTCTGCTAGCTGGCCAGTATGTATGATAAGAGAGAACTACATCGTTTGCCATTTGGGAAGTACAGTGCACGGAGGGCTGTGAATGTAGCAAGGCTCCGGTAGGGTGACGCCGTGACAGCGCTAAGCGCTCACTGCCGTCGAGTCGTCTGCTAGCTGGCCAGTATGTATGATAAGAGAGAACTACATCGTTTGACATTTGGGCTGTACAGTGCACGGAGGGCTGTGAATGTAGCAAGGTTCCGGTAGGGTGACGCCGTGACAGCGCTGAGCGCTCACTGCCGTCCAGTCGTCTGCTAGCTGGCCCTTATGTATGATAAGAGAGAACTACATCGTTTGCCATTAGGGCTGTACAGTGCACGGAGGGCTGTGAATGTAGCAAGGCTCCGGTAGGGTGACGCCGTGACAGCGCTGAGCGCTCACTGCCGTCGAGTCGTCTGCTAGCTGGCCAGTATGTATGATAAGAGAGAACTACATCGTTTGACATTTGGGCTGTACAGAGTATGGAGGGCTGTGAATGTAGCAAGGCTCCGGTAGGGTGACGCCGTGACAGCGCTGAGCGCTCACTGCCGTCGAGTCGTCTGCTAGCTGGCCAGTATGTATGATAAGAGAGAACTACATCGTTTGACATTTGGGCTGTACAGTGCACGGAGGACTGTGAATGTAGCAAGGCTCCGGTAGGGTGACGCCGTGACAGCGCTGAGCGCTCACTGCCGTCGCGTCGTCTGCTAGCAGGCCAGTATGTATGATAAGAGAGAAGTACATCGTTTGCCATTTAGGCTGTACAGTGCACGGAGGGCTGTGAATGTAGCAAGGCTCCGGTAGGGTGACGCCGTGACATCGCTGAGTGCTCACTGCCGTCGAGTCGTCTGCTAGCTGGCCAGTATGTATGATAAGAGAGAACTACATCGTTTGACATTTGGGCTGTACAGTGCACGGAGGGCTGTGAATGTAGCAAGGCTCCGGTAGGGTGACGCCGTGACATCGCTGAGCGCTCACTGCCGTCGAGTCGTCTGCTAGCCGGCCAGTATGTATGATAAGAGAGAACTACATCGTTTGACATTTGGGCTGTACAGTGCACGGAGGGCTGTGAATGTAGCAAGGCTTCGGTAGGGTGACGCCGTGACAGCGCTGAGCGCTCACTGCCGTCGAGTCGTCTGCTAGCCGGCCAGTATGTATGATAAGAGAGAACTACATCGTTTGACATTTGGGCTGTACAGTACACTTAGGGCTGTGAATGTAGCAAGGCTCCGGTAGGGTGACGCCGTGACAGCGCTGAGCGCTCACTGCCGTCTAGTCGTCTGCTAGCTGGCCAGTATGTATGATAAGAGAGAACTACATCGTTTGACATTTGGGAAGTACAGTGCACGGAGGGATGTGAATGTAGCAAGGCTCCGGTAGGGTGACGCCGTGACATCGCTGATCCCTCACTGCCGTCGAGTCGTCTGCTAGCTGGCCAGTATGTATGATAAGAGAGAACTACATCGTTTGACATTTGGGAAGTACAGTGTACGGAAGGCTGTGAATGTAGCAAGGCTCCGGTAGGGTGACGCCGTGACAGCGCTGAGCGCTCACTGCCGTTGAGTCATCTGCTAGCTGGCCAGTATGTATGATAAGAGAGAACTACATCGTTTGCCATTTGGGAAGTACAGTGCACGGAGGGCTGTGAATGTAGCAAGGCTCCGGTAGGGTGACGCCGTGACAGCGCTGAGCGCTCACTGCCGTTGAGTCATCTGCTAGCTGGCCATAGTATGTATGATAAGAGAGAACTACATCGTTTGCCATTTGGGAAGTACAGTGCACGGAGGGCTGTGAATGTAGCAAGGCTCCGGTAGGGTGACGCCGTGACAGCGCTGAGCGCTCACTGCCGTTGAGTCATCTGCTAGCTGGCCAGTATGTATGATAAGAGAGAACTACATCGTTTGACATTTGGGAAGTACAGTGTACGGAAGGCTGTGAATGTAGCAAGGCTCCGGTAGGGTGACGCCGTGACAGCGCTGAGCGCTCACTGTCGTCGAGTCATCTGCTAGCTGGTTAGTATGTATGATAAGAGAGAACTACATCGTTTGACATTTGGGAAGTACAGTGCACGGAGGGCTGTGAATGTAGCAAGGCTCCGGTAGGGTGACGCCGTGACAGCGCTGAGCGCTCACTGCCGTTGAGTCGTCTGCTAGCTGGCCAGTATGTATGATAAGAGAGAACTACATCGTTTGACATTTGGGAAGTACAGTGTACGGAAGGCTGTGAATGTAGCAAGGCTCCGGTAGGGTGACGCCGTGACAGCGCTGAGCGCTCACTGCCGTCGAGTCATCTGCTAGCTGGTTAGTATGTATGATAAGAGAGAACTACATCGTTTGACATTTGGGAAGTACAGTGCACGGAGGGCTGTGAATGTAGCAAGGCTCCGGTAGGGTGACGCCGTGACAGCGCTGAGCGCTCACTGCCGTCGAGTCATCTGCTTGCTGGCCATCATGTATGATAAGAGAGAACTACATCGTTTGCCATTTGGGCTGTACAGTGCACGGAGGGCTGTGAATGTAGCAAGGCTCCGGTAGGGTGACGCCGTGACATCGCTGAGCGCTCACTGCCGTCGAGTCGTCTGCTAGCTGGCCAGTATGTATGATAAGAGAGAACTACATCGTTTGCCATTTGGGAAGTACAGTGCACGGAGGGCTGTGAATGTAGCAAGGCTCCGGTAGGGTGACGCCGTGACAGCGCTGAGCGCTCACTGCCGTCGAGTCATCTGCTAGCCAGCCAGTATGTATGATAAGAGAGAACTACATCGTTTGACATTTGGGAAGTACAGTGCACGGAGGGCTGTGAATGTAGCAAGGCTCCGGTAGGGTGACGCCGTGACAGCGCTAAGCGCTCACTGCCGTCGAGTCGTCTGCTAGCTGGCCAGTATGTATGATAAGAGAGAACTACATCGTTTGACATTTGGGCTGTACAGTGCACGGAGGGCTGTGAATGTAGCAAGGTTCCGGTAGGGTGACGCCGTGACAGCGCTGAGTGCTCACTGCTGTCGAGTCGTCTGCTAGCTGGCCAGTATGTATGATAAGAGAGAACTACATCGTTTGACATTTGGGCTGTACAGTGCACGGAGGGCTGTGAATGTAGCAAGGCTCCGGTAGGGTGACGCCGTGACATCGCTGAGCGCTCACTGCCGTCGAGTCGTCTGCTAGCCGGCCAGTATGTATGATAAGAGAGAACTACATCGTTTGACATTTGGGCTGTACAGTGCACGGAGGGCTGTGAATGTAGCAAGGCTTCGGTAGGGTGACGCCGTGACAGCGCTGAGCGCTCACTGCCGTCGAGTCGTCTGCTAGCCGGCCAGTATGTATGATAAGAGAGAACTACATCGTTTGACATTTGGGCTGTACAGTACACTTAGGGCTGTGAATGTAGCAAGGCTCCGGTAGGGTGACGCCGTGACAGCGCTGAGCGCTCACTGCCGTCTAGTCGTCTGCTAGCTGGCCAGTATGTATGATAAGAGAGAACTACATCGTTTGACATTTGGGAAGTACAGTGCACGGAGGGCTGTGAATGTAGCAAGGCTCCGGTAGGGTGACGCCGTGACATCGCTGATCCCTCACTGCCGTCGAGTCGTCTGCTAGCTGGCCAGTATGTATGATAAGAGAGAACTACATCGTTTGACATTTGGGAAGTACAGTGTACGGAAGGCTGTGAATGTAGCAAGGCTCCGGTAGGGTGACGCCGTGACAGCGCTGAGCGCTCACTGCCGTTGAGTCATCTGCTAGCTGGCCAGTATGTATGATAAGAGAGAACTACATCGTTTGCCATTTGGGAAGTACAGTGCACGGAGGGCTGTGAATGTAGCAAGGCTCCGGTAGGGTGACGCCGTGACAGCGCTGAGCGCTCACTGCCGTTGAGTCATCTGCTAGCTGGCCATAGTATGTATGATAAGAGAGAACTACATCGTTTGCCATTTGGGAAGTACAGTGCACGGAGGGCTGTGAATGTAGCAAGGCTCCGGTAGGGTGACGCCGTGACAGCGCTGAGCGCTCACTGCCGTTGAGTCATCTGCTAGCTGGCCAGTATGTATGATAAGAGAGAACTACATCGTTTGACATTTGAGTAGTACAGTGTACGGAAGGCTGTGAATGTAGCAAGGCTCCGGTAGGGTGACGCCGTGACAGCGCTGAGCGCTCACTGTCGTCGAGTCATCTGCTAGCTGGTTAGTATGTATGATAAGAGAGAACTACATCGTTTGACATTTGGGAAGTACAGTGCACGGAGGGCTGTGAATGTAGCAAGGCTCCGGTAGGGTGACGCCGTGACAGCGCTGAGCGCTCACTGCCGTTGAGTCGTCTGCTAGCTGGCCAGTATGTATGATAAGAGAGAACTACATCGTTTGACATTTGGGAAGTACAGTGTACGGAAGGCTGTGAATGTAGCAAGGCTCCGGTAGGGTGACGCCGTGACAGCGCTGAGCGCTCACTGCCGTCGAGTCATCTGCTAGCTGGTTAGTATGTATGATAAGAGAGAACTACATCGTTTGACATTTGGGAAGTACAGTGCACGGAGGGCTGTGAATGTAGCAAGGCTCCGGTAGGGTGACGCCGTGACAGCGCTGAGCGCTCACTGCCGTCGAGTCATCTGCTTGCTGGCCATCATGTATGATAAGAGAGAACTACATCGTTTGCCATTTGGGCTGTACAGTGCACGGAGGGCTGTGAATGTAGCAAGGCTCCGGTAGGGTGACGCCGTGACATCGCTGAGCGCTCACTGCCGTCGAGTCGTCTGCTAGCTGGCCAGTATGTATGATAAGAGAGAACTACATCGTTTGCCATTTGGGAAGTACAGTGCACGGAGGGCTGTGAATGTAGCAAGGCTCCGGTAGGGTGACGCCGTGACAGCGCTGAGCGCTCACTGCCGTCGAGTCATCTGCTAGCCAGCCAGTATGTATGATAAGAGAGAACTACATCGTTTGACATTTGGGAAGTACAGTGCACGGAGGGCTGTGAATGTAGCAAGGCTCCGGTAGGGTGACGCCGTGACAGCGCTAAGCGCTCACTGCCGTCGAGTCGTCTGCTAGCTGGCCAGTATGTATGATAAGAGAGAACTACATCGTTTGACATTTGGGCTGTACAGTGCACGGAGGGCTGTGAATGTAGCAAGGTTCCGGTAGGGTGACGCCGTGACAGCGCTGAGCGCTCACTGCCGTCGAGTCGTCTGCTAGCTGGCCAGTATGTATGATAAGAGAGAACTACATCGTTTGACATTTGGGAAGTACAGTGTACGGAAGGCTGTGAATGTAGCAAGGCTCCGGTAGGGTGACGCCGTGACAGCGCTGAGCGCTCACTGCCGTCGAGTCATCTGCTAGCTGGTTAGTATGTATGATAAGAGAGAACTACATCGTTTGACATTTGGGAAGTACAGTGCACGGAGGGCTGTGAATGTAGCAAGGCTCCGGTAGGGTGACGCCGTGACAGCGCTGAGCGCTCACTGCCGTCGAGTCATCTGCTTGCTGGCCATCATGTATGATAAGAGAGAACTACATCGTTTGCCATTTGGGCTGTACAGTGCACGGAGGGCTGTGAATGTAGCAAGGCTCCGGTAGGGTGACGCCGTGACATCGCTGAGCGCTCACTGCCGTCGAGTCGTCTGCTAGCTGGCCAGTATGTATGATAAGAGAGAACTACATCGTTTGCCATTTGGGAAGTACAGTGCACGGAGGGCTGTGAATGTAGCAAGGCTCCGGTAGGGTGACGCCGTGACAGCGCTGAGCGCTCACTGCCGTCGAGTCATCTGCTAGCCAGCCAGTATGTATGATAAGAGAGAACTACATCGTTTGACATTTGGGAAGTACAGTGCACGGAGGGCTGTAAATGTAGCAAGGCTCCGGTAGGGTGACGCCGTGACAGCGCTAAGCGCTCACTGCCGTCGAGTCGTCTGCTAGCCGGCCAGTATGTATGATAAGAGAGAACTACATCGTTTGACATTTGGGCTGTACAGTGCACGGAGGGCTGTGAATGTAGCAAGGTTCCGGTAGGGTGACGCCGTGACAGCGCTGAGTGCTCACTGCCGTTGAGTCGTCTGCTAGCTGGCCAGTATGTATGATAAGAGAGAACTACATCGTTTGACATTTGGGCTGTACAGTGCACGGAGGGCTGTGAATGTAGCAAGGTTCCGGTAGGGTGACGCCGTGACAGCGCTGAGTGCTCACTGCCGTCGAGTCGTCTGCTAGCTGGCCAGTATGTATGATAAGAGAGAACTACATCGTTTGACATTTGGGCTGTACAGTGCACGGAGGGCTGTGAATGTAGCAAGGCTCCGGTAGGGTGACGCCGTGACATCGCTGAGCGCTCACTGCCGTCGAGTCGTCTGCTAGCCGGCCAGTATGTATGATAAGAGAGAACTACATCGTTTGACATTTGGGCTGTACAGTGCACGGAGGGCTGTGAATGTAGCAAGGCTTCGGTAGGGTGACGCCGTGACAGCGCTGAGCGCTCACTGCCGTCGAGTCGTCTGCTAGCCGGCCAGTATGTATGATAAGAGAGAACTACATCGTTTGACATTTGGGCTGTACAGTACACTTAGGGCTGTGAATGTAGCAAGGCTCCGGTAGGGTGACGCCGTGACAGCGCTGAGCGCTCACTGCCGTCTAGTCGTCTGCTAGCTGGCCAGTATGTATGATAAGAGAGAACTACATCGTTTGACATTTGGGAAGTACAGTGCACGGAGGGCTGTGAATGTAGCAAGGCTCCAGTAGGGTGACGCCGTGACATCGCTGATCCCTCACTGCCGTCGAGTCGTCTGCTAGCTGGCCAGTATGTATGATAAGAGAGAACTACATCGTTTGACATTTGGGAAGTACAGTGTACGGAAGGCTGTGAATGTAGCAAGGCTCCGGTAGGGTGACGCCGTGACAGCGCTGAGCGCTCACTGCCGTTGAGTCATCTGCTAGCTGGCCAGTATGTATGATAAGAGAGAACTACATCGTTTGCCATTTGGGAAGTACAGTGCACGGAGGGCTGTGAATGTAGCAAGGCTCCGGTAGGGTGACGCCGTGACAGCGCTGAGCGCTCACTGCCGTTGAGTCATCTGCTAGCTGGCCATAGTATGTATGATAAGAGAGAACTACATCGTTTGCCATTTGGGAAGTACAGTGCACGGAGGGCTGTGAATGTAGCAAGGCTCCGGTAGGGTGACGCCGTGACAGCGCTGAGCGCTCACTGCCGTTGAGTCATCTGCTAGCTGGCCAGTATGTATGATAAGAGAGAACTACATCGTTTGACATTTGAGTAGTACAGTGTACGGAAGGCTGTGAATGTAGCAAGGCTCCGGTAGGGTGACGCCGTGACAGCGCTGAGCGCTCACTGTCGTCGAGTCATCTGCTAGCTGGTTAGTATGTATGATAAGAGAGAACTACATCGTTTGACATTTGGGAAGTACAGTGCACGGAGGGCTGTGAATGTAGCAAGGCTCCGGTAGGGTGACGCCGTGACAGCGCTGAGCGCTCACTGCCGTTGAGTCGTCTGCTAGCTGGCCAGTATGTATGATAAGAGAGAACTACATCGTTTGACATTTGGGAAGTACAGTGTACGGAAGGCTGTGAATGTAGCAAGGCTCCGGTAGGGTGACGCCGTGACAGCGCTGAGCGCTCACTGCCGTCGAGTCATCTGCTAGCTGGTTAGTATGTATGATAAGAGAGAACTACATCGTTTGACATTTGGGAAGTACAGTGCACGGAGGGCTGTGAATGTAGCAAGGCTCCGGTAGGGTGACGCCGTGACAGCGCTGAGCGCTCACTGCCGTCGAGTCATCTGCTTGCTGGCCATCATGTATGATAAGAGAGAACTACATCGTTTGCCATTTGGGCTGTACAGTGCACGGAGGGCTGTGAATGTAGCAAGGCTCCGGTAGGGTGACGCCGTGACATCGCTGAGCGCTCACTGCCGTCGAGTCGTCTGCTAGCTGGCCAGTATGTATGATAAGAGAGAACTACATCGTTTGCCATTTGGGAAGTACAGTGCACGGAGGGCTGTGAATGTAGCAAGGCTCCGGTAGGGTGACGCCGTGACAGCGCTGAGCGCTCACTGCCGTCGAGTCATCTGCTAGCCAGCCAGTATGTATGATAAGAGAGAACTACATCGTTTGACATTTGGGAAGTACAGTGCACGGAGGGCTGTGAATGTAGCAAGGCTCCGGTAGGGTGACGCCGTGACAGCGCTAAGCGCTCACTGCCGTCGAGTCGTCTGCTAGCTGGCCAGTATGTATGATAAGAGAGAACTACATCGTTTGACATTTGGGCTGTACAGTGCACGGAGGGCTGTGAATGTAGCAAGGTTCCGGTAGGGTGACGCCGTGACAGCGCTGAGCGCTCACTGCCGTCGAGTCGTCTGCTAGCTGGCCAGTATGTATGATAAGAGAGAACTACATCGTTTGCCATTAGGGCTGTACAGTGCACGGAGGGCTGTGAATGTAGCAAGGCTCCGGTAGGGTGACGCCGTGACAGCGCTGAGCGCTCACTGCCGTCGAGTCGTCTGCTAGCTGGCCAGTATGTATGATAAGAGAGAACTACATCGTTTGACATTTGGGCTGTACAGAGTATGGAGGGCTGTGAATGTAGCAAGGCTCCGGTAGGGTGACGCCGTGACAGCGCTGAGCGCTCACTGCCGTCGAGTCGTCTGCTAGCTGGCCAGTATGTATGATAAGAGAGAACTACATCGTTTGACATTTGGGCTGTACAGTGCACGGAGGACTGTGAATGTAGCAAGGCTCCGGTAGGGTGACGCCGTGACAGCGCATAGCGCTCACTGCCGTCGAGTCGTCTGCTAGCAGGCCAGTATGTATGATAAGAGAGAAGTACATCGTTTGCCATTTGGGCTGTACAGTGCACGGAGGGCTGTGAATGTAGCAAGGCTCCGGTAGGGTGACGCCGTGACATCGCTGAGTGCTCACTGCCGTCGAGTCGTCTGCTAGCTGGCCAGTATGTATGATAAGAGAGAACTACATCGTTTGACATTTGGGCTGTACAGTGCACGGAGGGCTGTGAATGTAGCAAGGCTCCGGTAGGGTGACGCCGTGACATCGCTGAGCGCTCACTGCCGTCGAGTCGTCTGCTAGCTGGCCAGTATGTATGATAAGAGAGAACTACATCGTTTGACATTTGGGCTGTACAGTGCACGGAGGGCTGTGAATGTAGCAAGGCTCCGGTAGGGTGATGCCGTGACATCGCTGAGCGCTCACTGCCGTCGAGTCGTCTGCTAGCTGGCCAGTATGTATGATAAGAGAGAACTACATCGTTTGACATTTGGGCTGTACAGTGCACGGAGGGCTGTGAATGTAGGAAGGCTCCGGTAGGGTGACGCCGTGACAGCGCTGAGCGCTCACTGTCATCGAGTCGTCTGCAAGCCGGCCAGTCACTCAGGAAACACAGTAGCACTTATTAACAAATTTGTTTTTACATTACCGTAAATAACAACTAATACATTTTAGAGGTTTGAAATTGGCGGATTTTCTCATGTTGTTAGCAACACCCGCATCCTAAAGGAGGAATATAGAAGCTTTCTCCACTCTCCGATCTCGCACCTTTACTCTCGCACCAGCGCGGCCTATTGCTGTGACATTGACGTGATGACCGCAAACGAAATACAGTAGTATCAAAATTACAGATTATTGAGACTATTTTGTCTGTAATCAATGACCATTTATTTAAAACGATCAATGAGATAGGTGGAATGAAGTGAGTTATAATTGATACCAAATTAAACTTTTTCCGAGCATTCAACTTGTTTTTATTCCTTTTTATATATTGCCTTTTTTGTCTATCTGGAGGGTACCATGCCCCCATTCCCCCCCCCCTGGATCCATCACTGCATATAAAGTATTGAGAAATCGAGAAGTCATATGGTGTCTATATGGTTCTCATAACTTTGTGGGAGACTGATACGGTACATCGTCTATGTCCTGTCAAACATAAGCCGCCAGGCCATACATGCTGTCACTTATTTCTTACACAAAGTCAAAGTCAAAATCATCTTTATTCATATTATTTACAATTTATTTACAACTTTGACAATTCCCTAACAAAAATAAATATATATTTACAGTTGAAAATATTCATCAATGGAAGCCAGAGCTTTATCAACCAAATAGCTCTTCAATTTTCTTTTACATTTAGGTAAAAATTCCTCATTCTTAATTTCCTTAGGTAGCCCTTTAAATAATTTATTTCCAGCATACAATGGCTTTTTTGTAAATAATTAAAGTCTATGTTTAGTGGGTATGATTTTACCTTTATATCTAGTGTTGTACGGATGTGTTACATTGGGCTGTTTTGATGTATTTAAGAAATAATTATTTTTATATATCATAATAACATCAAAAATGTACTGACCATAAACTGTTAAAATATTTAAAGACTTGAAAAATTGTCTTGCCGATTCTTCAGGGTGAAGTTTTTTAATGATTCTGATTGTTTTTTTGTTGTTTTAAAATTTTGACAAGGTTTTCTTGCTTTGTTGAACCATAGAGACAAACCCCAAAAGCAATATGGGAATGGATGTATGAGTGATAAATTATTTTGAGAGTGGACTCGTTACATAAAAAAGACATCCTTTTCAGAACCTAAACTTCTAAATGGCCTTGAAAATCATATGTCTCATCACATTATTGTCATGTGTTTAATTTTACTTTTGAACAATAACTTCATATTAGGATTGTGTATCTAGACTGGTCATCCCTATCCTGCAGATAAGCCTACATCAAATAATTTTTTTAAGAGGGGGCTAAAGGGTCAGTCCTGGCGGACGTTGCTGAAACTACCGGAGAACAGTTCGTTCCTGGTTCGTTCCGTTCAAGAGTTCCGCGTTCAAACTGAGTTGTGACGCGGCTGGCGGAGGGATGTAGTTCGACATCTGCTGCCACTAACTCCCTTCACGTTTTCCCGTGTCGCTCTAGTCAGCCTTTGCCTATCTTCTCCTTCCGTGAACAGATAACACGGAATATCTTGGCCTCTGACATACTTAACTAAGTTACTGGATTCAAATTTGTAAAAAAAGTTTGACTAAAACAGTCTCCAACTTTGTCGTTCTATTCCCATTAATTGTTTTAGCTGATAAATGTTATCACGGATGTTAGTTATTACGTTTTAGTTACGTGTAGGCCTACTGCCCTACCTCTGAGGATCACTGAATGTGTTGTTGTCACGTGCTAAATGGTTTTTAAAGGCTTTAATTGTATTTAAATGACGAAACAAATTAGCCTACGACCACATTACATTATTTACTCCCTTTATTTTATTACATGATTAAAATTAAAAATTGTAATTTTGAAATACTTCAGATAGTTTGCTTGAACACCAACGCACTTTAAGTGCTTATTTTTAAGGTGGGTATGACTGTGGTGCTTTATTTATAAAACAATCAAATACACATTTCGATTTCATAAGTTTAACTAAAAGCCTTTCCTCTTGTTTAAGTTGTATTTCAAACTGAAATGAGAAATGACCTCTTCTATGCTATTATGTTATCGTAATGAATTCTGAATATAAATTACGTTCACGCAATTTAGTCTTCAAAAGAAGTAACAATATAGTGAAGAAATATTATTTTATGTCAAAAACTATAAAATTTAGTTTAAAACTGGTGACATAAAATTAATGAAAATAAAATAAAAATTAATAAAAGTTAAAAAACATTATGAACCTCAAAATGAGAATAAGTATAAAAACAAAAGCCGTCTATTGCCCGTTTTTTAACCAGTACTATCCCAAATTATTTATTTTAAATTAAGTGCAGCTGTTCAATGTTGCAAGTGAACTTATAGCAAACTATAGCTCAACTGAAGGGCAAATAATTCTTCAGGTTGGTATTGCAAAGAAAATTGATCAACGGCTTTAAAATAAATCATGGGAACACAAATCTTCAAAACTCTATGGCTGACAGGGTTGTAATTTTTTATACACGTTCCTCTTTGTGCTCTTCATAGGTGTTCACTAAGACACGGTTTTGCAAAGTTCTTTGGGGCTCCGCCCCACAGAACTTAATAGTTTCAATAAAATTCGTATGGAAGAATATTTATTTGCATTTTAAATATATTTCATTATGTATGAAATTAAATCACAACCGCCAGCGAAAGCCGCGACTGCTATAAAAACTAGTAGTTTAATTTTAGGCCTAATGGGAAATAAATGGCTTTATATTTCATCCGTATTAATGTTGCCTGATTAAATTTAGTTTGTAGCCTACATTCAGAAGGGAGTGATAAAATATAAGCTGGAAACACTCTTATGACCGAAAACATAAATACTTTTACCAATTCTGTTCATAGTAAAATCAAACAAAACACTGTATTATAAACTCTCAGACTTTCCAAGTCTGCTTTGATGGATTTATACTACTAAAATTTACCATAAAGGAGCTGGGACCTCGAATTTTATTAATGTCAAGTTTAAAAACACTAATAAATGTCCTGCATTAGCTCCTCCAGTAACAAATCTTGTAAATAAAGGCATTACATCCATTCTTTACCAGAAGAGTCACCATGGTTAGAGGCCCATCTGCATATCAGAAGAAAACGCTTTAATTAATTAATAATTTAATTCTAACCAAATAAACCAAGGCAATTAATAAACCAATTAATTCTTTAATTCTGTAAAAACATTCGAAGGGTCGAAACCATGTGCAGAATGTAAAACTGTAAACAATACACAACATAATGAACATGGGACAGATGTAAATTCATTTTAAATTACAATCAGCTGTTGGAAGTAGATCGTATTCATGCGCGCCCGTCGTTTTCAGCGGCTGCCGCTAGAGGCTGTCAGTATCGGGAGTCACTGGGACCAAAATTTCATCGTGCAGTGCTTCGCCTGCTCCAAGTTTCCAAATTTATTTTATGTCCGATAAAAGTGGGATTGGTTTTAAATGAAAGTTAAAGACTTGGGCTATTTGGCTAACTTTTTGATTTTTTCGAATTTGAATCCATATGAAACTATAAGGGATTCGATAAACTTTGAAACATTATAACTTGATGTGGATTCAAAATATCAAAAAATCAAAAAGTTAGCCAAATAGCCCAAGTCTTTATCTTTCATTTAAAACCAATCCCACTTTTATCGGACTTAAAATAAACTCGGAAACTTGGAGCAGGCGAAGCACTGCATGACGTTTTGAGAGAGGCCATTTTGCCCCCTCTTAATTAAAAGGCCTACTTTCCGCGGACAAATCTCCTTCCTCACTATCATCTACCTAAATTTTGGGCCTCACAAATTGCAGCAGCGTATCTCTATCCAGAGTGTTTTACACAAAATACTAGATATTGTTTCTCGCTTTCAGTACGCTTGTAAACGTATTCAGGTAGCTTCAACAACGTCCGCAAGGACTGACCCTTTAGCCCCCTCTTAAATAACCAATTCATGGGTTCAATATAGACATAGCACAAATGAACTCAAACTAATATACATTTGTTTTCACATTTTTTTCACATTGACCCCACTGGGTTCGAGTTCAGACACATTATCAGTTTTAAAAATTAAAAAAAATTTGAGGATAATGGCTTTTGCTCCCAAAACGACATTATGTAAACCTCTTTTTGAAAAATATGAATTACTAACAATGCCTTGTGTTTATATATTTAAAATGTTGATGCTTGTAAAAAATAATTATCAGTCCTTTAATGCAAACCAATTTATTCACCATTACCCCACATGTTTTACGAATAATTTTCAGTACCCAAGGCATCGTCTTAGTCTTTTTGAAAGATCCCCCTATAATATGGGTTTAAAACTTTATAACAACCTGCCTGCCGCATTGAAAGAATTCGATAACGTATCAAAATTCAAAAACCAAATAAAAATGTACCTTTTGGAAAAAAGATATTATTCTGTGAATGAATATGTAGACGAAAATATTTAGACGAAAATGTGATGCGCGCGCAATCTTCCCCGCCCCCTCCCTTGTCACACATGTCAGTGAATATAGTTTTATATCAGTTTGGACGAACAGAGTTTTTAGCTTCTAGGGACATCAAAATGAAAAAGCATCATGGTCCTGGGCTTAGGACTTGCTGTGACTACTACTGTAATACTGCGGTGTATTCCCTATAGGGATATTCCCTAAAAGGGTTATAAATGTCAGTCCATCTAATATCCCTCAACAAGAGCAAGCAGGAATACTTATGGTTAATTTATTTACAGGTTTTATAAGGAAGAAAAATAATTGCAAAAGTTAATCAAGTTGTGGACTGATCAGTCTGATTTAGATCTTGACTTGTGAACATAAGCGACTCTTTGAGATAAGAAGCTGATCAAATGGAATTTCTGGTAATGGTTAAACATATGATTAAAACCAGGTAAAAGAATTTTCAAAACCTCTAAGGTATCTATTTTATTGAAAACATAGGAATAAACCAATTCTTGGCACAAATAGGAAAACACATTTAACACAAAACATGTATGTGATCCTGGTATCTGGTTTCTTCTATCCGTGGTCGAGTCAATTTTCGGATCAGGAAGTCTGCTAGATAGACCCCTAGCAATGAAGAATGCCTATACCCAGACCCTCCTTATAATCCAACCCCATCTTAGTTATCCTTAACTAATGTGACTAAAATTCTAAATAAACACTACATATACAATATATGGCTTACAATAGTCCACAACCAACTGAATTAAACCAATTACTACATACTAACAAGTAAAAAGAAACAACCACAAAAATAATAATAATATCGAACCTCGTGGCTTCATGGTAAAACACCAAAGCCAACCTCGCGGTAAACTAGAAAAAAAAAAACGCTGGGAGCGAGAGGTCAGGTGAGAGGAGAGGTGGAGGTGTATGCGTAGATTAATTTATGTTTTGACAAAGTTAAATTGATTGTATTCAAGTGATTTATGGTTCAAACAAAAGTGTTCAAGTGTATTTATTGAGAACATAACGTCGTTAACAGTAAAAACTTGATGAGTCACAGTGAAATTTCTGATCACTGTCCCTAGGACTGGGATGAGGCCGACGGCGTAGGCCTAACCTAGATCAATGCCATGCCAAACCTAGTCTGTGTTCTAGTTAGTAAAATTTGATTTATTCTGGGTGAGGATTGAGCGTTTGCATTTAGGCCTACATGTTTTACATAAAACTTTTACAAAAACCGGCTTTGATAGTTAGATAATTAAGCAAAAAGTGATTTAAGAACAAACTTAATAGTGTAAATAAACGAAAACTAATATTCAAACTGAAAAGATTGTACCGTGGAGAAAGCAAAATAACGTGTACATATACTGTGCTACTCGTTTTGAAGTCAGTAAGTTAGTAGTAGAAGAATGATTCCTAAACACGAGGTTGAAGCCTGACTTCCCCTCACAGTTGAAGTAATCAGCTGTTTAAAATATTGCCATACTTAATTAAATTCCTGCATTTGGCGAAATAACTGCCGGTTTACCAGTTGAAGCCAAGAAGAAGGAAAAGTCCTTGCCCTCTGCCTAAGGTTTCATCAAACTTTCATTGAGGTTAGCCCATGATTAGGCTCAGTGGCGGATCCAAGGGGGGGGCTAAGGGGGCTATAGCCCCCCCCTTGGGGGCCAAGTTGGGGCGCCGCGACGGCTCGGAGTGGGCGCCGGCCCGTGTCGGGCGCAGGCCAGGTGATGGAGTGCCGGCAAACCAGCTCACGTTTTACCGATATTTTTCAATGTAAACTACTTTGTGTCTTATGCACACTGTGAAATAAAAACATCACCCCTAAAAATATTTGTTCTTAAAAGTGATATTATAATGTCCTTTTTGGTAATTCAACTAGACGACACTGTCATTTTAGTGTCTCTATTGGTACGCCATCTCAATCAGTGGGGCACCAATTCTGAGGCTTCCAGAGTCCCTCTGTGTGTGTATGCCGAGTCTTCGTATAGTTACGAGGCGGAGATGGGGAGTGACGTATTCCATCCGCAAGTTTAAGGGCCCTTTTACATCGCGTCGAACGACGCCGCGAGGGCTTGCGCCCGCCGCGTGTCGCTCAAATCGCTGTATATCTTATTGGATGACGCGCGACAGACGACCGTCAGGCGCCGGGTATAAATGCTCCTATCTAGTGCAATGTACTTATTTTACGTGCCTTGAAAGATGCGATGTATAATAGGGGCCTAAGTGGAAGTGGTGGATGCGAAGGGGAATCAAAATTACAACTAGATGTTGTATTTAATGTTTGGTTGCATTGCACGCGCAAACTTTTCCTGTCACAACACGAAATCAAAAACAACAGACAGTGCAGAGCAAAACGCAATGCTGTATGTGTAATGAATGTCTGATAAGCCCTTTGTGATGACTACCTATTGATTCAAACGAGATCACTTAATTAATTATTAAGATTCATGATAATAAATAAAGTAGTTCTAAAGAAGGTTACGTCTGAAAAAAATAAGACTGGTTCATTTTAAAGAAAACGATAGGCTAATCTGATTAAATAAAAGACGACGAAAAGCAGTCTAAATTGACGTTAAAGTTTTTATCAAAGCCCGAACCGTGTAGATTTGAACCTGGAGAAAATCAACTGGAGGTAAAATTCGTTAAAATAATTACTAATTCAAATAGCAATCATAAATTTTTGCAAAAATAGGCTAATTATAAACTAATTATAGTTTATAGTATATATCGGCACTCGATCCCTACTAACAAAAAAAGTATATTATACTCTAATATTATTGATGAGGTATATTTGTATTATGTCTATATGTATGTACACACAGATATCGAGAAAGGCTCCAACGATTTTCTTCAAACTTTTCAAATAAAGCAGTTCTGGAATGAAAATGATAAGGCCTATATTTACAGGTTTCCATATCAGGAAAATCTTCTTTCGGGTACTTGTCTATTGTTATACATAAGCCAGCTATTTTTTATGTTATTTTGATCTGCAGTATTAAAGACCACATAAATTAAAAGAAGACTATTTACTGAGCATTGTGTAAAATTTCACTTTTTTAAGTCTTACGGTTTTCGGTTCTACATCCTTAAAGTTAGAAATGTCACCGATGATCGCGGTGAACGCATTTCCTCCCGCGGCCTGACACCAGGCCTGCTACAAGTACTCAGCCAAGTTTACAATGCGCTGCGACGATTAGGTTATGTTTGTTATTGATATATAGGTCATAAATACTTTCACTAACTCAAAACAAATCACACGGTAGTGATAAGTCATACATAAGACCGACTAGACAGCTATAACTAACCCAGCGTCACAGCCTTCAGCGGAGATGTGTTCGCCACGATCATCGGTGACATGGCTGACTTTAAGCAAGCCCAAATAAAAAACAGTAAAACTTAGAAACGTGTAATTTTCACACGATGTTCAGTAAATAGTCTTCTTTCAATAGATGTGTTTTAAGGCCGCACTTTGAATAACATAAAAATTAGTTAGCTTAGTAAGTAAAATCAAGTTCTTTCTTTATAATGTTTACCACTGGTTACGTTAATTACGTTAATTTTTAACAATGGTCTTATGAAGTACAAAACTAAAAAAAAAGAAATAATGAAGAAGCTGACTCAACGGTCAAAGTACAAACCAAGCGTCCAAGTTAACATGTGGTTTTGCATTGTAGCCAGTTACTTAATTGCCGGATAGTACTATAATAAAAACGATAATTTTTTTTTATTGTACTTTGTATTGGTGATTATGAATATTTAGATAAATAAAAGTAAAGTAAATGGATAATACAACTAAGCACTTTTTAGAATTGCAATTGAATTTAAAACTTAAGAAATAGGAACAATAATGAAATCATCTGTTAACAAAAGAATTAGAACATCTGATCCGACAATAAATAAACCAGAGTGCAGCATCCGCAACGGTAGTCCTACATTAAAACAGTCTGAAAGGCCGAGTCTCATCACTTGGTGCCGACGCACGTGATTTTATTATACCATAATGGCCAGTTTTTGTTCATTGAAATGTACCATGTCCGTGTTGGAGTCTTTGTCTCTATTTAATTTTAATACTATGACAACTTCACTATTGAAGGATTAATGTAATTGTAACTGTAAACACTTTATAATGGGTCAAAAAGACCCAAAACCATGGCAGTGAACCTATAACCCCTCCGGATCACTAGGCAGAGCAGAAATATTGTAAACTACTCTTTTGCTATAAGTTCACCACATGTGATCTACATAACATGTGTGCCAGCTAGGCCTATACGTGATCTAGTGGCTAATCCATGATGAAATGTACTGTATTAATAACATTTTAAAATATTAACCTACCTACCTATTACCGACTTAGTATATTAAAGTTAAAAGTGTTTACACGAGAGTGTACCATTTCAATACGAAATAAAGATAATGAAAATTTAGATAGCAACAGTGATAGGCTTATAAAAACGAACCAAATTTTTTAAGGTTAGTGTATGCATTGTACTTCACGATGCAAAAGAAATTCTCATTAAATATTAATGATAATAAGAGCAATGAAAGTTGGTACATTGGCCAAACTGTTGTTTGTAATAAAAATTGATTGGCGATTTAGTATTGTTTTCCAAAGCGATGGGTGAAGAAATGAACTGAAACTGCTATTTTTAACACTTAAATTTCAAAAACTTCTCGGGGGAGGGCCCCCGAATCCCCGCCGGTCTGGAACGCCGATCGGAGGCGGGGGGGGGGCGCAGACCCCCGGTTAGCCCCCCCCTTATTAATGTTCTAGATCCGCCACTGATTAGGCTATATTTTGATCTTCGAAGTTAGTTTGGTTGTCATCAATTATTTATTGTAAGTGATTAATTGGGCTATTTAAGTTTAGCAAAAATTTAAGCAGCTCAATTTTTGTCTTCAGCTTAGGCCTATGGTTTATTTTATCCACATATGGGCCATTCCATGTCAAATCAACCTGAAAAACAGAATTTTCAACCTGACCCTCCCACATTTTAATGAGATTTGGTATGCTGTTAGTCCTAGTAATTATAAGCATAAAACAATTTTTTGTAATTTTTTATCTCTTGTAGTTTTTTATTTATTGATTTTTCAAAATGGCCGAAAACGGCATTTGACTTGCGGACAAACTTTCAAACTGCCATAACTTGAGTTCTATTGCACATCTAGAGAAGTCAGAGTAGCCTTATTTTGTAGCTAATCAAAAGGGCTTTAATTTGATATGCACAATGACCATATTTTAAAAACATAAAATTTTCAAAAAGTTTAAAAAAAAATTCAAAATGGCGGATTTAAAAAAACTGTACTTTTAAAAATCTGAAAAAAATATTAATCATCAGACTTTTATCTACACATGGTGCAAGTTTGATCATGGGATGGCAATGGGATCATATTTTAATTACGGTAATTTATTAAGTATGTAAGCGAGGCGTGATTTAGCTCTATATGGTACTGCAGTTGAAAAGGAATCTCTCAGTCTATGGGTTATTTATTACAATTGTTAAAAGGTACTGATAGAAATAAAAAAAATATAAAAAAACATCAGTAGTGTATTCAATTAATTTTAGGCCCTACATGTTTTTATTACATACACATTCTATAATCATATGATAGTAGCTTACCTACATATGATTTGCAGAAAGGAAGAATTATTACTGTTTTTTGATAAAAACACATAATACGTGTATACCGGTAAGTCATAAAAAGTCTTAAATATGATTTATAATTATTTTTCATTGCTCAGCCTGGTGCAACCCTTACTGGGGTACCGTACAGTGGGTCAAAGTGTAATGGTTTGGTAAAAAATTTTTTTCTCATAAAAAAATTAAACTTTGACTATCATTTGAGGGTAGAGTACAAAAAGTCTTATTTTTTTTATTTTTATTTATTTTTTTTTTATCAGTGGTATGAAACCATGCAATTTCTGTGTTCCATCAATGTTGCAGCTATTGTCAAATGTTTTTTAATGTTATTTCTTGTTTGATGTGATCATATGTAGTGAGGTACCGTATTCAAATTGTATTTCATGAATGTTATCCTTTACAAAATTATAAAATTCTAGCAAATTAAGAATTTGCTCAGATATTCTTTGTATATGCTGCCAATCTCTTCACTGTACCATTTACATCATCGTAAATGAATAAAGATTACTAGTATACGTGTTGCTCGAAATAGTGCAATTTATTTTAATACAATACAAATGTTACTTTTAGCTCTAAATCAATGACATCCGACCAATCCAATATTATGAGCATCTGTAATCACCAAAACAACACGTATTTACAGCTGATTATTAACACATGTTTAAAATGCTTTATTCAATCCCAATGTTATTTAAATGGGTAATTTTCAGATTTCAATGGTGGATAGCGCCTTTATTTTCAGTCCGATTCTCATAAGTTTTTGGCGGAAACAACTACAAGACAAAATACCCCCGTCACAGCAGACCTGCGTACTCAGCGAATTTCCAAACGATCTTTAGATATTGTATTTTCCCCATAAACACCATAGGAATGGGAATGTAGGTTTGCTGCCTTGGGATGTTGTTAGAAAATGTTAGTTTTGTTAGGAAATGTAATAGTTACGTTAGGTAAATGTCAAACTATATCAATATTCGGCACTTTTTAATTTTCCCCATAAACCCCATGGGGGTGAGTATGTAGGTTTGCCGCCATATGGGTGTTGTAAGCAAATATCAGTTAAATCCTACCTAGTGAATGTACATACCAAATATTATCAAGTTATGGTGTTCTTTTCATTTTCCCCATAAACCCCATAGGGGTGAGTACGTAGGTTTGCCGCCATATGGGTGTTGTAAGCAAATATCAGTTGAACCCTACCAAGATACAGGGTTTTGTAGATTTCCCATAAGATTAACATGGAAAACCTATTTTTGGCTTTTCTCCGTAACCTGTTAAGCTAAGTTAAAAATTCAAAATACTACATTGTTTGTTTTTTAAGGTCTTTTAAATGGTTTCAGTTAAAATTGTTGAATTTTGAAAATTATGCTCCAAAAATGCAAAAAACCCATTTTTGACCCCTTTGAAACCCCATAAAACCCTGTTCCCATAACCCGATCATACTGGTTCGCGAACTCATGAAAATAGATCTAGTCTTACACCTTCATACCAAATTTCATCAAAATCAAAGGTCCCCTTCAAAAGTTATCAGTACCACGGACACATAGATATATATATATAAGTAGATAGTATCATGTTACTTCTAGGACACTTTTGGAGACAATCAAAAATCAAACAAATTTCACAGTTTTTTAATACAATTATGCAATATTTTTGCCATTTTTTGGCCAATTTTCAGCTTTTGTCAAATTGTCTTAAAAATATGCAATTTTAATGAAATTTTTAACAAATATGCCTAAATTTTCTACAAAATAAAATTTTTTTAAAAACAAGTAAAATTATCACATTTTATAAGTATTTTTTCAATAAAATTAATAGTCGACTTTTCATAAGGTAATTTAAAATTTTAGTAGTATTTTTTCAATAAATTTGACTAAAATAGTAATAATTCATTCTAATTAATTTCAGTAATATCATTTTTGATTATATTATATTCAAGTAATTTTTCAGATACAATAATAATATAACAATTTGTTTTACTAGTAGCTACTATATCATAATCAAAATCTGCATTAATAATAATATCATTTTTTAAACTTGAAATATTTGTTGGATTTTTTGTAGTATCAATTACATAAATTGGTCTATTATCTAGAAATTCTGTTGGACTATAATACATTTTACTACTAATATAATAAACTTTTTTGTAATCTTGATACATTTCATACATAATTCTAAATTTTTCATTGTTTATATCAAAATTTTCCAATTCATCAGGGTAATAATGACCATTTAGTTTTACTCTTATATTTTTTACATACATACTATCAAATTTAGAAGTATCAAATAACTGATCATTTGTTCTTGATTTTTGAAATCCAATTATAATAAATTTTGGATTATAAATATTTCTATAGATATTTGTTATATCAAAACTTAAATTCTTTCCTGTAATATTTTTTTGTTCAATGCATTGCCAATGATTAAAATGAAAATTTACTTTTTCAAATTTGCTTAGTTCATTAATTAATTGAATTTTACTTGTTGTTTTGTATTCAATTATAGGAACTCTAATAAAAAATTCATCAATTGTTATTTTACCTTCAGTTGGTAATGTATTATTATCATAAGATCCATCAGCCTTTTTAGTTTTCCATCTAAAAATTGCATCATTATCTTCTGATCTAATAAATGTTATATTAAAACCTCCTTTGTATATTGGAATATTTACATTTTCAAAAAATCCTAATCCAAAATGAGATAAATTACCAATTGCTTCAAATTTATTTTTAAAATTTGATTCAAAACCATTATTTATCTGATTTATTTCTGATTTTGAATAAGTTATAGTACCTTTAATTGTACTTAATAGACCAGGATATTCAATTTCATCAATCAATTTATTATGTTTTCTAACTTCAATTTTTGAAAATAAAAATGGAACAAAATTATCAATTAATTTTATATTAGCACCATTATCATATGCATTTCCATCAGATTTAGTCAATTTACCAGATATATAAAATTGAAATTTAGAAGTACAAAATCCATCTCCAAAATCTATATTAAATTCAGTTTTTTTATTAGGTTCATTTAAATGTAATTTAGATAATGGATAGAAATTTTTGTATTCAGCTCTTTCAATATCATTTACATATTTTTTGTAATCAGCCATTTATTAAGGACAAATTTTTTAAATCAAAAGCTTTTTTTAAAACAAGTAAAATTTTTATAATTTTATGATGTCAAATTTTATAATTTTTATGTATCAATTTCATTTTTACTTTTAAAATATTCAATTTCAGTAGCATGATCAAGTATAAATTTTGCTGATATTTTTTGATGTTCTAAAATTAATTCCCAATTTAATGTAAATGCATAATCATGAATGAAATATTCAGTTAAATCTTGATATTTACAAATCAAATCAATATAATCTTTTAATTGATAATTTATGAATTCAGTAATAAAATCTATAGTTAAATTTTGATGTTGAGCAATTTTTTGCCAATTTAATTTATTTTGAAACAATCTCATCATATTAAGACTCAACTCATATTTTTCAGAAATATCATCCCAATCATCTTTGTTTAATTGATTTTGGTTTCTGATAATGAATAAATCAAATGAACTGTATAGAGCCATTTATTAGGGAGAAAATTTTGTAAAACAACTTTTCTTTGAATTACAAATACAACATTTTGATTTAATTACATTTATATTTTTCAATTTTATTATCTGAATATCTTTAGAATTAGTTTTTTGTTTACATTTAAGACAATAAATCAACACCATTTATATAAAATAATTATTGTAATTTATCTATATCATCTTTAATTAGTATTATTTCAGCATTTAATTCTTTTATGGATTCATTGACTCCATCAAATAGAAATTTTAGTTCTTTTTCTAATTTTTCTTCTAAATTTTCAACATATTTTCCAATATTAATTAAAAAGTCTGTAATTTTATTTAAATCTTTTTTAGTTTCTGAATGATCATTACCAATTTTAATAATTGAATCTAAAACTTCATCTAATTCTGATTTTATTACAACATCATATTTATTTATACTTGGTTTAACATTAACAATTCTTTTACCATTAATACTTATATAATTTTTTGATAAACCAATAGCATTTACTAGATTTTCAGTCTTTTTTACATGACTTTTAAAACTTTTACTAAAATTATTAAAAAATATATTTAATTTAGAATTTATATAATCTTCTTTAATATTAATTGGATGTTTTTTCTGTCTTCCAAACAGATCAAATATATTTTGTGAATCCATATTTATTAAGGATTAATTTATTTATTATATTATCAAATTTTTTATTATTATTTAATTCATTTAATATAAAAATACATAAATGACCACAAATTGGTGGATCATTATAATTTTGAATTTGATTATCATTATAAAATATATTATCTTTTCCTAAATATTTAACTAATTCTATTGGTTGTTTATTAACTATATTTCCATATGAATCAAAATAATATTTAATTTTATCTTTTTTATAATAACAAACCCAATGAGTTCCATTTCCATCAAATGAATCTAAATTTATAATTCCACATTCAAATTTATTAACTTTATTAGGTAATATATCTCTCATAAATACACCTCTAAAATATTTTATATTTTTACACAATTTTTCTAATTCACCTAATGTTAGTGGTTCAAAATTTTTTTATAATTTTGTTTCATATATTTTAATGTTTTTTATCTAAACCAGATCCTTCTACATTTTTTAATTCATGATCTAACCAATCAACAAAATTTCTAAATTTAGGAATTATAGATTCTTTTACTACTTTTGCTCCCTTTCTAACATTTGGTGTATAATTTTTAACTATAGGTATATTATCAGCAAAATCTAAAATTTCTTTTAGTAATCCACCATTTTTTATTTCTTTTAATTGATTATATGAAAATTCAAATCTTAATCCTTTATTTAATTTTTTATGTTTATTTAGTTTATTAATTTGTCTTTTAGATAATAATATAATATCTTTTCCATTTTCATTAAATTGATCAATATTAAATTGAATTATAACTGATTTTTTATTTTTAAATGCTAATTTTATTTTTGATTTTTGATTATCTGTCAAGTTTATATTTGTTTTTTCCATTTATTAAGAAAAAAATTTATAGTTTTTTATAATATAGATTAATATAATTAATTTTATTAAAATTTTAATCCTACTTCTAAACCCATACCAAATTTTCTTTTCATCCACATAGCACCTGATGTTGGTAATGCAATTAATCTTTCACCAATTCTATGATCATTTGATGTTACTATATCCCATGCTTTATCTTGTAAAATTTTATCAGCTATTTCATTTCTAAATTTGTATCTTTATGATCTCTATAAAATAAATCATGTTCTTTAGCAGCTTTATCTAAATCATTTATTCCAGGATCACCTCTTTTTACTCTTTTATTTAATTTAGTTCCAGGCCCTAGATATTGATAACCAGGTACATGTAATTCAAAAGGTAAAATTATTTATAACATTATTTAAAATACCTGATCCATCTTTTAATAATGGTGAGAAATATTGCCAAAATTCTTTTTAAATACTTAATTCCTTCAGGTTTTTCAATTAATTCATCTAATTTATTTGATATAAGTCTTTAATTGCTTTCTTTTCATTAAAAAAATTATTATTGCCAGCTTTTTCTTGTGCATATATATAATTAATAATATTATCTAATTTATTTAAATCATCTATAAATCTATATTCAATTTTATTTTCTGTATATTGTCTGATTCCTGAACCTTCAATTTCACCTTTTAATCCCAAATATGTTTAATTAAATTAATATATTTATCACCTTTACTAGATTTTGGTTCTTACTATTTGGATCATTATTTTTATAAATTGAATTAGTTTCCCATAAAATTTTTGAATAATTATTTAAATCATCTTGTGTATATAAATTATTATCTGGTTTCTTTCATAAGTTAACAATCTCCATAATCCATGTGTTCCATTATATTTTTTATCATCAATTATTAAATCATCATTATCAATTACAGTTATTTTATCACAATCATAAGTGATTTTTTATGTTTATTCCAATATAAACCAAATTTATCATCTTTTGTTCTTGGTAAATATTTTTTGTGCTAATGGACCAATAATTTTATCTATGTTTGAGGTGAAATTAAATTTGGGTCAATAAATGTCGATTCTTCTTGAATTATTGGTTGTCTGATTGGTCTAAATGGAGTACTTGAAGGTAAATTTAGTTCTTCAGTTTCTGGTATTGATATATTGGCAAAATTATTAACAATAGGTACCAATTCCATAAGGTTTTTATTTTCATTTAAGACTTCACCAATTTTATTTTCAACTTTACCAATTGCTGATGTTATAGGTTCATATGCTTTTTGTTTAATTTTTTCATAATTATCTTCAATTTTAATTTGATTTTTAAATTCTTTTATTAATTTTTTCTCAATATCATCTAATTTTTTTAGCTTCATTAACAGATATTTTATCCATTTATTACAAAGAAAAATTTAGGTTCAAAACAAATCATGTTAACATAACACAAATCATGTTAACATAACACAAATCATATTAACACAAAACACAAATTATGTTA